>CAUYRH010177526.1:0-27140 GCA_963574655.1 Perodicticus potto
CAGCCCTCCGCTCCCTCCTCCACAGGAACTTGGTCCTCAGGACACACCAGCCAGCCAGGTGGGGCCAACTGCAAGGGATACAGAAAGTAAGGGTGAGGAGTGTGCATGACCTTCTAAGTGGAACCCTGCAGTTACCCAGCCATTCCCAGACTTGATACTGTTGAGGCTGGGGAAGGGCAGCCTTCCCCAGGAGCCCACCTACACTGTTGGAGTACCAGGAGGGTGTGAGAGACTGAGGCAGTGGGTGGAAGGAGAAGGTGGTGTCATGGTTATTGATGGAGTAGAGAACCTTTGTTGAGGAACTTGGCACAAGAATGGTATTCCCGGGAATACCATTAGGAACTTGGCACAAGAATGGTATTCCCGGGAATACCATTAGGAACTTGGCACAAGAATGGTATTCCCGGGAAAAGAATATTAGGAACTTGGCACAAGAATGGTATTCCCGGGAAAAGAATAAAGCATGAGTGAAGACAGGAGAAAGGAAAGTTTGTCTGAGACACGTTTATGATAGACCCGGTTCATGGCACTGAGCAGATCCTAAGGAAATAGATCTAAAAACCAAGAAAATGGGGAAGAGAGGAGAGCCACTGCCCTTGCCTGTGCAGGGTTGCCAAGTGGGTAGTGAGGCCAACCTAGCTGGGGGCAGGCAGGACAGCTGTGAAGAAGGGAAAGCTGTGTCCTCTCTACCTCCCAGGTACTCACTGACCCCTGAGGG
This sequence comes from Perodicticus potto, assembly GCA_963574655.1. NCBI lineage: Eukaryota > Metazoa > Chordata > Mammalia > Primates > Lorisidae > Perodicticus > Perodicticus potto. The sequence continues at coordinate 719 of CAUYRH010177526.1, forward strand.
TCTGGAGCTGGCCCAGAAATTGGCTGAGTCAGAAGGTCTGAGCTTGCTGAATGTGGGCACTGAGCCCAAGGAGCCCCATGGGGAGGAAGCCACCGTGCCAGGAGCAGCCTCTGCTGAACTGTGAGAAGGGGATGGGACAAGAGGGGTCTGGGAAATGAGGCCAGCACCCACCCCTATCTCCATCACTTAGAGCTAAGCTGTGGCTGCCTTCCCTGCTGTGGGCTGTAGGAACCCTGCCCTGGCACTGGGGGTTCTGGCCTCTCATACCACTCCTCCTCCCACTAGTGGCACCAGTGAAGGTGACTTCCAGCAGCCATCACTGAAGCTGGCACCTGGAGAGTACAGGGTGCTTTTGTGTGTGGACATCGGCGAGACAAGGGGGTGAGTGAGGTGGGGTGAGAGGAGGGAGACAGTCACAAGATGTTGTGGAGTGGGTATGGGTCTGCTCTGACCCGACCCTTCCTCCTTGCAACTCCAGGGCCGGGTACAGGCCAGAACTGCTGCGACAGCTACAGCAGTTGCACGTGCCCCACACAGTGCGCAGACTTCATGTTGGGGACTTCTTGTGGGTGGCACAGGAGACCAAACCCAGAGACCCAGGTAAAGGGGCACGGATGGGCAGGCATCAGAGGAAGGGCCTGGCAGATTGAGGGATTAAAGGCAGTGCAACCCTTCTGGCTTCTTGGCAGCGAGACCTGGGGAGTTAGTTCTGAACCACATCGTGGAACGCAAGCGGCTGGATGATCTGTGCAGCAGCATCATTGATGGGCGATTCCGGGAGCAGAAGGTTCCTTTTCTGGCCTTGCCTTGCTTCCTACTCACATGTACCCTAAGGCCCCCTCTTAGCCCAGAGAAATCTGCAGGCATTTCTGGTGGCCTCAAGGCATACCCTGTGTGAACTCCAGCCACACCCCAACTAGAGACCCCTGTAGGCACACAGTAGGGACAACTGACATCTGGACTGGGTTCAGGAGCATATTAAAGACCTTTTGGGTACCCACCACCTGCAGCCTTGGCTAGACAAGGCCCAAACCTCTGGGAGTGGTGATGCAGAGACTGTACCTCAGTACTGACTCTTGGGCTAGCCTCACAGTCACAGGGGCCATGCACAAACCCAGGCAGGTAGAAGGATGGGCAGCATTCAGAGATGGTATTAGCATGCCTAGGTATAGAGGCACCCCTGAGACAGGTAGAGAGGCTAGGAGGGATGAGGAAGCTAGTTCATAGGATCAAGAGACACATCACAGTTTTAGGTGTGTGATGGATGGCCCATGCACGTGGCCATCCAGGCCTGACCCACCATGTCTCTTCTGTCTCCTTCCCCAGTTCCGACTGAAGCGCTGTGGCCTGGAGCACCGGATATACCTGGTGGAGGAGCAAGGCTCAGTCCACAACCTCAGCCTTCCTGAAAGCACACTGCTGCAGGCTGTTACCAACACTCAGGTGAGCTGGAAGGGCAGGACCAGGCTGGCAGGGGCCCCTGTGGCCTGGGCCAGGGCCCACCCTCCCTCTCCTGGGTCTTCTTTCCCAGGTCATCGATGGCTTTTTTGTGAAGCATACGGCAGACATTAAGGAGTCAGCCGCCTACCTGGCCCTCCTGACACGGGGCCTGCAGAGACTCTACCAGGTGAGCAGATGCCTCTGTCCTGCACTGGTCCCTTGCCTGGGCCCCGTGCTTCCCTAAGAGAGGAAAGGTGGGTGAAAGCCCCATTTCTCAGGCTGGCCCACTGAGACCTAGGACTGGGAAAGGACTGGCTGAGGGCTATCCCTTAAAGCTGCAGCCTGGCCTCAGTCCCTTCTTCCCTCAGGGCCACACACTATGCAGCCGCCCCTGGGGAATCCCAGGGGACCATCAGTCAGGGTCCGTGTCCTCCCCAAACCCTCTCTGCTCACTCCTCACCTTCAGTGACTTCAACGCAGGGGCCATCAAGAACAAGGTACTCTTTTCTCTCAGCTTCTCCTTACATGTCTGGGCCCCAGACCACCCCTGATTTAGTCCTTCCCTAACCCTAGGCTCAGTCAGTGCGAGAGGTGTTTGCTCGGCAGCTGATGCAGGTACGTGGAGTAAGTGGGGAGAAGGCAGCAGCCCTGGTGGATAGATACAGCACCCCTGCCAGGTAGGCCTCTAGAGGGACCGTTATGGGTCCTTATCCCCTGCCCTCCAAGCATGAAATTCAGATTGACTAATGCAGTGCCCTGGCTCTGTGTGGGCTGTGTGGACCCAGAGATAGGAAGATCTGGCTGGCCCCTGGGAAGCTCATGGAAGTCAAGTGGGGAGGAAGATAGCCAGCCTGGACCAAATAGTATCCCAGACATTGGTGGAGGCCACAGGAGAGAGGAAGGTACTCCACCTGGTGGAGCAGAGGCTTCCTGGAGGAGGGGGCTGGGCCAGGAAGACTGGGGAAGCTCTTGGAGCCTTTGCTAGTTTTGCCCCAGTGTTCCTGAGTGGGATGGAGCAGGGCCTTGCATGCCAGGCTCAGGAAGTGCAAGCAGTGTTCTGACTTCTTTACTTGACACTGGCCTAGAGCTCCTCATAGTACACCAGCAGTGTCAAGCCTTAGAAACTCAAATGTCCCAATGTCCCACCCACAGCCTCCTAGCCGCCTATGATGCCTGTGCCAGCCCCAAGGAACAGGAAACACTACTGAGCACCATCAAGTGTGGGCATCTGCAGAGGTGAAGGCAAGAAGCAGACTTGGAGGGAGTGGCAGGGGCCAGGGCTGCCCAGGCCCAGGGCCTAACCTGGTCTGCCTCTCCCTGCAGAAATCTGGGACCTGCTCTGAGCAGAACCTTGGCACAACTCTACTGCAGCTACAGTCCCTTGACCTGACCTTATGCCACAACACAGACCCTAGCCCTCCCTCTCTTCTCCCAACATCTAACATCCTAAATTTATAACAATCTTTTAATAGTGTATATCAAGTTAATTTCAGATGGCTAAAAAGTCGTTACTATTTTACATCTCCATTAAGCTTCTAACCAGGATCTTTTGGGCTACAATAAAAAACTAAGTATTTGTTGCCTTACTTGTTAGGGAGTAGATGTCAGGCCCCAGGGTGGTATAAAAGACTCAGGAACTAGGAAGACCATCTGTTCCAGTGTGTGTGTGGGGGGGGTTTGTTTGTTTTTTTGAGACAGAGTCTTACTATGTCGCCCTCAGTAGAGTGCTGTTGGGGCATCACAGCTCACAGCAACCTCAAATTCGTGTGCTTAAGCGATTCTCTTGCCTCAGCCTCCCAAGTAGCTGGGACTACAGGCACCCGCCACAATGCCGGGCTATTACTTTTTTTTTTTAGTTGGAATTCTTGTTGTTTAGTAGTCCCAGGTCAGGCTTAAACCCGCCAGCCTCCATGTATGTGGCTGGCGCCCTACTTACTAAGCTAAGCCAGTTCCAGTGTTTTTTTCTTTTTTTTTTGGTAGAGACAGAGTCTCACTTTGTTGCCCTTGGTAGAGTGCCATGGCATCACACAGCTCACAGCAACCTCCAACTGCTGGGCTTAGGCAATTCTCTTGCTTCAGCCTCCCGAGTAACTGGGACTACAGGTGCCTGTCACAATGCCTCGCTATTTTTTTTTCTTGGCTGGGGCTGGGTTTGAACCCGCCACCCTCAGTATATGGCGCCAGCACCCTACCCACTGAGCCACAGGCACCGCCCAGTTCCAGTGTTCGGGGAGATGGAGTCAGTGGGTCATTACAACTTTGAATCTATATAATCAGATGTTCCCTGATCAAATAAAATGCCCTTTGATAAGAGTTTCTGGAGCTGGGCGTGGTGTCTCACACCTGTAATCCTAGCACTCTGGGAGGCCAAGGCAGTGGATTGCTTGAGATCAAGAGTTCGAGACCAACTTGAGCAAGAATGAGACCCTGTCTCTAAAAATAACCAGGCGTTGTGGCAGGTGCCTGTAGTCTCAGCTACTTGGGAGGCTGCGGCAAAAGGATTGCTTCAACCCAAGAGTTTGTGAGCTAAGATGCCACAGCACTCTAGCCAAGGTGACACAGTGAGACTCTCTCTCAAATTTTAAAAAAGTTTCTGTACCTTGGAAAAGAAAGGCTTGAAGACTACTATCAGTCCAGTTGCACTGGGCTTTATACATTGAAAATAGCCCCAGAGAGCTACTGAGGATTGTAGCTCAAGGCAGAGCTAAGATTGGAACCTGGAACCTAAGACCTCCTGGTGTTGTACAAAGTGGGGTTCTCAGGACCCCTGCAAACCAGCCAAGTCTAAATCTCTGGGCTGGGCCTGGAATCCACATATCTCATAACCTCCTCCCTTAGGGTGAACCTAAAGCCCAGGGTCCAAACTTCCCAGCTCCTATCAGTGGGGCCCACTGGGCCTAAGCACAAAGCCTCCCTTTAAGACTGGGTCTGCTTCCCACAGCCCCAGCCCCTCCCCCAGTCTGAGGTTCACTACAGTGTGACCTGCCCTTGGCCATCAGCACTCCTTCTTTCTCCCTTTATTGCCTTTCTCTCTGCTCTTCACAATAACGCCGGAACACAGTCATTCCTGAGCCACAGGCTTCTTGGCTACAGGGGGCTGTGAGGAGGGTGATACCCTCCCTTTTCCTCAGAAGGTGTAGGCCCCCACGAAGATGGTGAGTCTCAGTACAGAGCTGGCCCGGTAGCTCATGAGGGAGTTCATGGTGACCATCTCCAGGTCTAGCACGTACTCCCGGGGGCCTGTCACCGGCCGGGCGAGGACCAGCATGGCGCTGACGTTGTTGATTTGCTGCAGGGCACAGTAGGGGCGGGGGTGGGGTGGGGACATGTAGATTGTGTCAGCCTAAGTGCCAATGCCCTACCCCAGCATCACCTCCTCCCCAGTGGCCAAGAGGTGGACAGACAGCCCTGGCCAGACCTTCGGCTCTCATCCAGCTCTCTGAAACCCTGGACATCTCCCCTCCTGCGCTCTGGCTTCTGCTGTTGGGGATCTCCTGCTTGTGCTCCCCTACCCTTTGCAACTAGTTCTTCTAACTAGGGTTAGAGTTAACTCAGGGTTAACTGCTGAGTCAAGGCCAGGTGTGACTCTTTGGAGTTATAGGGCCTTTGATGTGGAAGGGGCAGACTCCATTTAAAGAATTCAGTATCAAAAAAGAAAGAGCATGCAAAGATAACCAGACATACCCCGTCCTATGCTGAACACAGCACAAAGACCAGGGCTCCCTCCTCTGGCTGTGCACCACTCCTGGACTCCACCCACCTAGCTCCACCCAGACAGCTGGATTCTCAGACCTCAGGCCCTGCAGAATCCTCTCATACCAATCCCTTGTTTTATGGGTAAAGAAACTAAGGTCAGAGAGGGGAAAACAGTAAAAGGACCCAAACCCCAGTGTCAGGTGCCTTGTTACAATTTCATTTAACAGCTTGTCCTTTATATGATGGGAACTTGGCACACTCCTATCTTCCTACAGAAATATGATGGGAACTTGGCGCACTCCTATCTTCCTACAGAAATCCTGCCTCCAAAGGCAGAGCTTTGAGAGAAGAGGCGGAGCAGAGTTGGCATAGCCCAGTTTGCCCCTTGAGACTTCCTGGAATTCAATTTTAGATTATACAGGTCAGTTGAGGGATGGAGGTAGGAGAAAGCCTTACCCTAATGTAGAAGTCCCCCTGCGAGTTTCCGGCACGGATCTGAAAGGCATTGTAGGCACCAGGGTAGACAGAGGTTGCCTGGATCTGGAACACGTCGGCAGGCACACTGCGCTCTGAGGTGATGGTCATGTAGCGGTGCACAATGGATGAAGGCTGCTCTCGACACAGGGGGTTGGAGGCCGGACAGAGGCAGCGGCTAGAGACCCCGAGATGGGGGGCGTGAATGAGGTCATTACCCATCCTTTAAATCTCTACCCAGAAGGTTCCTCCCACTCTTGCTGTAACAGTGTGGTTTGGTCAAGAGGGACAATTCCCATCAACCCTCGGGTGTTGGCCAGTCCCAGTAGACACCAGTCTGCTCCAAAGCTCTCTGGGAGTTGTAGTTCCTCAGGCCTGGCATGGCGTTGACTCACTTGTCAGACACTTGAACATAGGGCTCAACACAGCGGTTGGTGTCCACACAGCGGTAGCCCCCATGAAAGTTGACACAGGTTTGGGCCTCAGAGCACTGGTGTGCGCCTGACTCACACTCATCGATGTCTGCCAGGGGAAAGGGGCTAGAATCAGGAGTATCAGGCCACCAGCTGCTGACACCATTCTACCCCCACCCGACACCTGTACCTTGGCAGAGGCGTGTTGCCAGCAGTTGGTAGCCCTGTGGGCACTGGCAGGAAAAGCGGCCTGGCTCATTGACACAACGGTACTGGCAGAGATAACTGGAATAGCTGCATTCATCAATATCTGAGAAAGAACAGGGATGAGTACCCTGGGCCATGGGCAGTCCTCACGCATTTGTCCTGTAAATGCTTACTGAGAGCCCAGCCCCAAGTTAGGCTGCACGTGAGATGAGACCAGCCCTGCAAAACTCAGCAGGAGACAGGGCTCAAAGAAAGACTGCCCCAGCACATTGGACACCTCTGCCCCAAGACTGAAAGGAGATACTAAATGAATGCATTGGGAACATAGAGGCTTAGGTGTGAACCCTACTGACTGATTTTGGGGAACCTCATTTTCCCTATCAGTAAAATGATTGGGTTAAATTAGATGAGTTGTGAGGGCCCAATCTACTCTAGTTTTCAATAATTTGCCCAATTTCCACAACCCACAATCAGCCCAAGCACCCAGCAGCCATCCCCTGCCAACTGTGGGCCACTTTTGTTACCCTTGTGTTGCCAGTTACCAAGGATGCCTCACTGCAGAATCAGTGCAAATGGGCCACCTTCCAGTAGACTGAGGTGTGTAGGCTGGGATGGAGCCCTTACTCAGTCTAGCTACGTGAACTTGGGCAAGCTATTTAACCTCCCTTAGTTGCACAATAAAAGTCACCGTTTATCCAAGACTTCATGCTTATTTTTTGTAATCCCCTCAACAAATCTGGAGGGAGATATTAATGTCCTCATTTTGCAGAGGAAGGAAAAAATCCTAGGGTTATAGACAGGATTAAAGAGGCCAATGAGGGGCGGCGCCTGTGGCTCCGCGAGTAGGGCGCCGGCCCCATATACCAAGGGTGGTGGGTTCAAACCCGGCCCCGGCCAAACTGCATCAAAAAATAGCCGGGCGTTGTGGCAGGTGCCTGTAGTCCCAGCTACTCGTGAGGCTGAGGCAAGAGAACAACCTAAGCCCAGAAGCTGGAGGTTGCTGTGAGCTGTGAGTGCACAGCACTCTACCAAGGGTGACAAAGTGAGACCCTGTCTCTACAAAATAAATAAATAAATAAATAAATAAAGAGGCCAGTGAGAAAAGTACGCCACATAGGGTGGGTTCTCAGTAAGTGGCAGTTTAGAGTGCTGCTGCTTGGCACGTGATGAAGCCCATCTATTACACTGTCTCCCTTGATCTCACAACCCATTTACAGAAGAAACAGAAGAGTGACTTGCCCTAGTGCTAGATTTGAATGCAGGTCAGCCTGACTCCACATGACAGTGGCACCCACATCCTCAGTCTGCCCAGTGAGCTTCAGTAGGGACCTAATTACTCCCTTAGGTACATTCCCCACCAGGCTGCAAGTGCCCCACGACCAGCCCTGGATGGAGTACATAGGTGGGTGCAGAATGCATGGGACATGGAGGCACAAGTGGGAAACTGGCAGGGGACATGGCATGATGGATGCAGGGCCTGGGGGACCAATGGAGGAGCACACAGGGTGGTGTTCTTACCACTGCAGGAGAAGCCGTCCCGGTGCAGCTCGTAGCCCTGGTGGCAGCGACACAGGAAGGTCCCATAGGAATTGAAGCAGCGCTGCTCACATGGGGCCCCCATGTCACATTCATTCACATCTGGGTGTGGCAGGAAAAAAATAGGAGGGGTGAAAGTGGAGGAGGTGCCTAGAGTCCCCACTCCATCTTGGCTAGTGAGGAAGAGAGCACCCCCACCTCACACCTCCCTCCAGGGGCCTGGCCTGGCCCAGACTCACCCACACAGGAGCGGTTGTTGGGCCCCAGCTGGAAGCCTGGCTCGCACTGGCAGCGGAAGGAGCCAGGCAGGTTCACACAGCGGTGCTGGCAGTAGCGGTAGCGGCATTCATCTATGTCTGGTATAGAGGCAGGAAGGAGGGCAGAAGGCAGAAGCCAGGTGGACCCACGCCAGTTGGGACTCAAGGCCTTACCACCCATAGTCCTGTGGGCCAGGACAGCCAGGATATCCCCAAACACATCCCCACAGAGCAGTGGTTCTCAACCTTCCTAATGCTGCAGTCATTTAATACAGTTCCTGTGGGTCGTGACCCACAGGTTGAGAACCGCTGCCATAGAGTCTTCTGTATCTGATTGACAGGAGGGCTGAGGTGGGCAAGACACTTGCCTCAGGATGGGTTGGAATGGGTGTCAGGTTATGGTTGAGAGCCTGCCAGGGGCACAGAGTAGGGACCAGAGAGGCTGCTTCCTGGACTCACCCACACATTCGGGCCCAATCTTGCGGTAGCCATCAGGGCAGGTGCACTGGTAGGAGCCAGGCAAGTTATGACAATCCTGGCTGGGGCGACAGTCATGAAGCTCCTGGGCACACTCATCCACATCTGTGAGAGACACCACTCAGCCCCACCTGGGATCCCTCATGCCACCCAACATGACAGATGGATCCAATACTTGTATTAGATCTTTCTGACAATACAAATAGCAGTTCACCAGCCAGGAGCCAACAGGAAAGGCATTGCTAACCTGTGACACCCCATATCAGGGGTCATGGTAAGCAAGGCACTGTCCACACACCCCTAGCAACATTGATTCCTGGACTTTTCTTCCTCCAAGGCCTGTGGTCTCCAGAGGATAGAGGCTGGGAGGCAAAGCTCTTGCAGTGTCTCCACAGCAACTGAGGGGAGGTCCCAGGAGCTGAGTGGGGCAATGGGACATGAACTGAGGCCACAAAGTGGGGATATGGATGAGGGTGTGCATGTCATCCAGTGGTCCTGAGAGGCCACACATGGCTTTTGAGCCAAGGAGGAACATGAGGTTTGAGTTTATAGATGCTTAGTGTGTGAACTAAGCACTCACCCACACAGCTCTCCTGATGGTCAGGCTCATAGCCTGGTGGGCAGGCGTTGGGATGTTGAGTGGGAGGCACTGGTGGTGGGGGTCCCTCGCCATGTAGGTCATTGATGACGGCAGCTGAGCGGGGTAGGCACAAGTAACCCCCGTAGTGGTTGATGCATTTCATTTCCCCCTTGCAGGCCTCAGGGATGGTCAGACATTCGTTGACATCTGCAGAGAGGGGCCTGCTGGGCACAGCCAGTTTTTTGGCCAGCCCTAGAGGGAGAGGGAGGCAGGAGCCCCACTAGCCCTTCTCTAAGCTGTGTGATCCAAACAAAGCCTTCACTTTCAGCTCAGCAAGGTTAGGGCTTCCTTGGGCTGGAGGTGGATTGGGTGTTCCCACTGTGCCTTCATTCTCCTGGCTCCGAGTGGGTCTCTATCTGGCCCTAGTTCAGCCCAACCATGCAGACACTGCCCTCCCCCATGGGAACAAAGAGTTGAGACAGGAGAATGGTTTAGAGCTGTATGGGATCCCACCCTTGGGGGGGTAGGGGCAGGGTTTCCTCAGTTTATGGGAGAGGGAGGGGCCACCCCTAGAGGATCTGGTCCCAGAGAACCAGAGCTGGCCTCAGCCAAGCAGAGCAGGGCAGAGGATAGGCCATTGAGCTCCTGCTGCAGCTCCTTTTTTTTTTTGTAGAGACAGAGTCTCACTTTCTTGCCCTCGGTAGAGTGCCTTGGCCTCACAGCTTACAGCAACCTCCAACTCCTGGGCTTAGGCGATTCTCTTGCCTCAGCCTCCTGAGTAGCTGGGACTACAGGCGCCCGCCACAAAGCCCTGCTATTTTTCTGTTTTGCAGTTCAGCCGACAGCAGATTTGAACGCGCCACCTTCGCTTTATGGGGCCGGCGCCCTACTAGATGAGCTACAGGCGCCGCCCTTTTTTTTTTTTTTTTTTTTTTTAAGACAGACCCTCAAGCTGTTGCCCTGGGTAGAGGTGCTGTCACAACTCAGCTCACAGCAACCTCCAACTCCTGGACTCAAGCGATTCTCCTGCCTCCGCCTCCCAAGTAGCCGGGACTACCGGCGCCTACCACAACGCCAGGCTATTTTTTGGTTGCGGCCGTCATTGTTTTGGCGGGCCGCGCTGGATTTGAACCCACCAGCTCAGGTGTATGTGGCTGGCGCCTTAGCCGCTTGAGCCATAGGCACCGAACCGCTGCAGCCCTTGAAGATGAGGTTGCCCATGGGAAGGAACACTCAATCCCTTTCTCAGCTCCTGGGGGTTGTTGGTCCCCCAGGCACACTCACCCCGGCAGTGCTGGCTGTCTGGGTCCCACTCATAGCCATCTGTGCATTCCTGGAAAGGAATCAGAAGTGGCTAGTGGTCACCTTCAGGTCTCCTCCAGCTAGCCGTTCCTGAGACCGGCCACCCTCCCTGGCTGCTCCAAACAATGACCCCCCCCCCGCAGCTGCTCTACCAGTGGGAGGTGGGGGACGGGACAGGGAATCTTTCCCAGTAGCAGCCACCCCAGGATCCTGTTCTCTCCATCCCTACCCATCCTGTCCCAAACTTATGGTCCCATCGTCCCCACCGTGTAGCTGTCCGGCTCCTCAGAATCCTGAGGAGACGCTGTCCCCAGGAGCAACAGCAGCAGCGCCCACAGCAGTAGAGACCCGGAGAGGCAAGAGGCGAAGGGGAGCATCCTGGGGCTGTGAGGTGGTGGACGCGGGTCAGGGGCCTCTGCCATTGCACCCCTGATCCCTGTTACAGAACACGGACCCCGGAAGTTCAGGAGGGAGTTTGGGGGGCCTGGAGTCTCCCAGGGCTGAAGGCCAATTTTTCCTGCAGGCCCGGGTCTCAGGCCCACCCGCCCGGGACCGCCCCGCCCCCGCCCGGTAACCCAGCGGTGCAGGCCGAAGAACTCCGGCCGCTGGGTTCTGCTCTGCCGCCTACTCCGCTGAGACTTCGGCTCGCGCCCTCCTCCCACAGACTGCCACTCACTTGGGCCCGCGACGGCCCTGAGGCCCGCGGCTCCGGCGGCTCAGCTGGCTCGGGCAGTGCCTGCGGGCTGACGGACGGGCGGACGGCACAGCTCCCTGGACGCGCAGCCCCAGGAAGCGCCCCCCGCCCGCCCGCTTGCCGCGGCGCGGTCCACCCCGGCGCCTCTGCCCGCCCTTCGGCGGATTCCTGAGCCCGCGCCAGGGGGAGGGACCGCGACCCCCCGCTTCTCCGCCCTCAGCCAGCGGCAGGCCCCCACCCGGTCCCCCGCGGCGCTGCTGTGAGCTGCCTCCCAGCGGCCTGGCCAGGGTCCTTCAGCGTTTGATCCTTGGGACTGGTGAATTTGGTGCCAGGCCCCCAGACTCAGCGGGGGGGCATACCTTTACCAAAAATGTCATTCCTAGACTTTACCTAATCTGCGCCCACATAATCCCATCCTGTGCATTCACATCTTAATCCTGGAGCCCCCCCGACTCTCATTCTGCGCCTCCCAAGATTGTACTGGACACCTACACAGCACCTGATCCTAAGGCCTCCAAGTCCACTCTAGACCCTCCAGAATTGTATTCTTTGCTCCCAGATCGTCACTCTAGACAGTCCCAAAGCTTCACTCGGTGTCCCCAGACCCTCGGCCAAGAACTAGACACTCCCTGGCGCAGAACTGTTCATCTCTTTCCCTTCTGCCTTCCACCCCCAGGGCCGTATTCATCCAAGTGGTTCCTTCACTGCAGCAGTCTCCTCTGCGCCCTCCATCCGCAAAGCTACAACAGTTTGGGGGCAGGGGCGACAGTTCACTTTTGGCCCCAAATGAATGGAAGCCCCTGAGAAAGAGGGCAGAGCTCAACTCGGATTCGCAGGACACCAGGGTCCAGCACCAACCCCTTCCCGACCCTCCTCCCACCCGCGTCCTCCACCCGGTTTCCGTCCACACTCGCAAGTGGAAGGCGTGTCCTCGGGGGCGTAGTCAGGATAGAACTTGCTCCCAGGAAGGGGCGGGGCCACGTTTTGCCCACGTCTCCAGGCGGGGCCAGACGGGAAAGGCTGCGTGTCCGAGGATCACCCGCCTGGGACCAGATTGCAAGTAGGAATGGCCTGGCTCTTTTTTCCCCTTCCCATCTCTGCTTAGTCCCACGATCCCCCCCTGCGCGGTCCCCAGGTGGGGGTGTGCCGAAAAGGAGATGCGCTGGTGGATCCCAGAGGTGAGCCCCGGGAGTCCAGCAAGAACTGCTAAGTATCTCCTCCTCTCTCCGCTACTACCTCCCCCCCACCCCCACCGTCCTTCCCAGCTACAGGGGCAAGGACTTAAAAAATAACAGCTCTTTAAAACAAAAGGAAAGACAGTGGCAAGTATTGGCGAGGATATGGAGAAATTGGAACCCTCAAAAGACGGTGCAGCTTGCCTTGAAAAATGGTCTGGCAGTTCTTCAAAATGTTACCACATGACCCAGCAACTTCACTTCTAAACATATACTCAAGAGAATTAAAAACGTACACACCAAAAAAATCCGTATACGATGTTTATTGCAGCACTATATATAACAGCCAGAATACAGAAACAACCACTATGCATCAAATGATGGATAAACAAAATACAGTCCATTCATGCAGTGGAATATTAAACCATAAAAAGAAATAAGTACTGATCCAGAATATGGATTAATCTTGAAAATATTACAATAAGTGAAAAGATAAACAAAAAAATGCCATTTTTTGGGCGATATTTCTCTTATGTGAAATATCCAGAATAGGCAAACCCATAGAGACAGAAAGTAGATTAAGGGTTGTCAGAGACGGGGGGAATGGGGTGCAACTGCTAATGGGTATGGGATTTCTTTCTTTTTTTTTTTTTTAGGGACAGAGTCTCACTTTGTCGCCCTCGGTAGAGTGCCTTGGCATCATAGCTCACAGCAACCTCCAGCTCCTGGGCTTGGGCGATTCTCTTGCCTCAGCCTTCTGAGCAGCTGGGACCACACGTGCCCGCCAAAACGCTGGGCTATTTTTTTTTGTTGTAGATTGGCCCAGGGCCGGTTCAAACCCGCCACCCTCGGTATATGGGGCCGGCACCCTACTCACTGAGCTACAGTCGCCGCCCTGGGTATGGGATTTCTTTGGGGACAATGAAAATGTTCTGAAATTAGAAAGTAGTGCTGGTTGCATAACTATGCAAATATACTAAAAAATCACTGACTTGTATACACTTTAAAAGGGTGAATTTAATGGCATGTGAATTACATCTCAATAAAGCTTTTTCCTTAATGAAATCAGTTCTTGATTATTAAGATCTAACCGTTCTAGGCCAGGTGCAGTGGCTCACGCTTGTAATCCGAGCACTCTGAGAAGCGGAGGCAGGGTGATTGCCTAAGCTCGTGGGTTCAAGACCAGCCTGAGCAAGAGTGAGAGCTTAGTCTCTAGAAATAGCTGGGTGTTGTGGAGAGCACCTGTAGTCCCAGCTACTTGGGAGGCTGAGGCAAGAGAGTCACTTGAGCCCAGGAGTTTGAAGTTGCTGTGAGCTGTGAAGCCATGGTACTCTACCAAGGGCAACAAAGTGAGACTCTGTCACAAAAATAAAAATAAAATACAGACCTTGAGATGATAAAAATAAACTTAATAGCCATTAAGAAGTAAATAAAAAGAAAATAAATAGATATAATGTAATATTAAAAAATCTAACTGGCTCGGTGCCTGTAGCTCAAGCAGCTAAGGTGCCAGCCACACACACCAGAGCTGGCAGGTTCAAATCTGGCCTAGGCCTGCCAAACATGACAACTACGACCAAAAATAGCTGGGTGTTGTGGCGGGCGCCTGTAGTCCCAGCTACTTGGGAGGCTGAGGCAAGAGAATCGCTTAAGCCCAGGAGTTGGAGGTTGCTGTGAGCTGTGATGCCATAGCACTCTACCTAGGGCAATAGCTTTTGAGGCTCTGTCTCAAACAAAACAAAACAAAAACTAACTGTTCTAGGCACTGGCATGGGCTTTGTGCATTCCTTTTGCCAAAGCAGGGAAAGGGTGATGTTTTCTCCTCATTTCACAGATGAAAGAGGATAAGAGGTTTGTCCCAGTTGCAACCAGAGTAGTGAGGTTAGGATTTGAACTCAAGTCTGCTGACTCTAAGACTCTGAGCTCTTGCCCCATATAAAGAGTATTAAGATGAACCATCTGAACACCACTCTGTGCTAGCCGGACAGTGTGTGCTGCACTGTCATTCCAGTTAAGACCCACCCCAAGAATTATCATGGCCAATTAGAGATGAGGACTGAGGCCCAGAAGGGAATGATGATGTACCGTTGATGACTCAACATGGACCTGAATGTCCATCCTTGTACTATTAGGCTCAAGTGGGCCAGGAGTTGCCTCTTCAGAAGACCTCTCTGACCCCACTGACTTTCTCTGCACTCACACATTCTGCCCTGGGTCCTTCTTAAAGCATATCTTGGTCAGTATCTCTCTCCTACCAAGTAGTGACTTCCACCCAGGCATTGAGACCCTCAGGCTCACACAACTCAGCACTCATTGGGCACCAGCCAGGATCTGCAGGATGAACAAATGGATAAATAAATGGATGACCAAGTAGGGTAATTTCCTTTATTCATTCCTTAAAAACTTATTAAGTGGCCTCTATGGATCAGATGCTGTGCTGGGCACCAGAGACATGTCACTGATAAACACAGAGCAAACCTCCTGGCCTCATGAAGCTCCATTCAAGGTAGGGAAGGAGAGGACCAAAGAGGACAGCCAGCCAGCCCAACACCCTCAGTCCCTCCCACCTTGACCTCCTACAGTCCCTACCACCGTGAGGTAGGTTATATGCCACCCCCTTTTGATGCCCACACTGGGACCTCCAGCTATGAGAGCTGATTTGATTGGGGCTGTAGTCATAGGTCAGAAACCAGCTTCAGGCCTGTAACTGGACTCCACAACAGGACCTTGCACTGCTCTGGGGGTGGTCTGCCACATTTTAATAAAGGCAACACCACTCTTCTTTACACACAGGAGTTCCTGTGTGGGGGAGGGGAACAAAATGGAGCCCCATTCCTGGGAAGAGTCCTAATGAGGAGACAAGGCAGTGACCAGGTAAATGAATAAACTCTAGCATCAGTACCTTTCTCTCCCCTCCCATGGCAGTCTTAGAAAGCCAGGTTTTCACACCTCTCTCTAGTCTTGGGCACAGGTTCTCAGCCTGGGACCCCATCCAGTAGGTCTCCAGCTCAAGGACCCACTTAGGACCAAGACAGCAGTAACAAGGTGTTAGTGCTGTCATCCAGCCCTTGACCTTGTAGGCTTTGGCCTTGCTCTGTATGCAGTGCCCACCCTGTTAAGTTTTCTGCCTCCTCAGCCCCAGACTGGCAGAAATGAGGAACAGGAGCCAGTAGCTACTACTTGCTGTCCCCAGAGCCCTGCAGTTTCCTGTTTAAAATCCACAGGATGGCTGGGCACAGTGGCTCACGCCTGTAGTCCCAAGCACTCTGGGAGTCTAAGGTGAGTGGATTGCCTGAGCTCACAGGTTCGAGACCAGCCTGAGCCAGAGGGAGACTCTGCCTCTAAAAAAAATAGCTGAGCATTGTGGCAAGCGCCTGTAGTCCCAGCTAGTTGGGATGCTGAGGCAAGAGAATTGCTAAAGCTCAAGAGTTTGAGGTTGTTGTGAGCTATGACACCACGGCACTCAACCAAAGGCAACAAAGTGAGACTCTGTCCTGCCAAAAATGAAAAAAATAAAATAGCAATCAATTTTAAATCAACACACACCCATTGAGCCTACTGTGTGCCTGACACTGTTCTGGGCTGAGGATGCATGGCAGGGAGGGAAGCAGATGTCAAGTGGACAGAGGTGCAGCAGGGGCTAAGGAGCTGTGAGAGGTTATGCCAGAGGCTGGGGGAGCAGGGAAGATTACTTGAGGGAGGTAGCCCTTGAGCTGAGCTTCATAGGATGAGCCAAGTATGCTTCCCCAGAGAGCACTGACCACCCTCCAGTTGTCAGGGGCCTGTGGCTCCCAAAGACCCCTGAGCTTCCCTGTAATAGCACTGATATCTGTAAATTGTCTATCCACTCAGGATCTATCTCCTCCTGCCTTCTTAAGGACAGATTCATCTCTATATGCCCAGAACAGGGTGACTCTTGAGCCTCTGATGAATAAAGAGAAGGGGTAGTATAGGCAGGCAGGCTGACAGGTGGGGCGGGGGGGCAAAAGCCTGAAGTCCTGAAGCAGCTCAAGTACTCTAGTGGTACCCCCCCAAGCCTGGTTTCCCCTTCGTGGTTTCTCCAGCTCCGCCCTGTCCCCCTTCGGCTTCATCTACACAACTTCCTGCGTTCAGCACTAGGGTTGAGCCACCATGACACTAACTGCTCCCCTTTCCTGCCTCCTAGCCCTGATGGTGACAGGACTAGCTCATGGCATCAGAAGTTCCTTTAGGGCCCAGGTAAGTGCTCTCAACTTACCCGCTATATCCTTACCTCTGCCAGTCCCATGTCTGGGGTCAGACCTAGTTGTTCCCATTTCTCACAAGGAGCCACCAAGGCCAGAGAAGTGGTTGATGGGCTCAAGCCTACATGGGGAGAGAGGCTGACTCCCTAGTCCAGTCTTGGCATGGCCAGGAGCTAAGCCCGGGTTCCAGCAATGATTCCTCCATCCACTGCCCTTTTCCACTCTTGGTTCCTTGCCAGGACCTAGGTCCCAGACCGCTGGAACTGGAAGAAGTCTTCAAGTTGTTCCAGGTCCAGTTCAACCGGAGTTACTCAAACCCAGCAGGTATTGTGAGGCGCATACATCTCCAGTCTGACCCCCCACTTTAACAGATTAAGAAATCAAGGCTTAGGGTGGGGAGTAAGCTTGGATAATGCCCCTCAGCAGGACAGTGGTAGGACTGGCGGTGAACCCTCTCCCACCCACCGTTTTCCCAAAGGCACATGTGGGGACAGGATCATTTTTTACTAGGAACTTGGAAGGCAAGCGGCAGCTGTTGGGGGTCTGCCCTAGTCCTGTAGGATCCCCTGGCCTCATAGCCACTTCCTTGTGATTCCAGACAGTGGTTGGGGTACCACCATCTAGTCATTTGTTCAACACATACCCAAGATACCCATTTTATCCCCAAGTTGGGGACTGCCTCTCTACTGTGAACTGCCAGCCCTGCTCCTGCCCTGAGTCTTCTCTACTGTAAGAGCTTAGTCTATGGGCATCGTTTTAGCCCAAGCTGCCTGTGCATGACTTGTGCTGCAATGTCTCTATTGTGGTCAGAGGTGTGACAAGGTGGAGGGGGTGGCCTACCAGGAAGCTGGTGTCCAGTCCCCCACCTTTTCCTTCTGAGTCACTCAGCCTCCAGACCACTTGCTTGCTTTTTCTGTAAGGTGGGTAGGCCTCTCTTGGGGAAAACCTAATTCTAGGTGGGTTGGGTAACCACTTCCTCAGCCTAGGTGTCTGCACTGGGGCTACAGGAAAGGAGCTGTAGGTGAGTGGGAGGGAAGACGCTCAACCAGTGGCCACTTCCTGGCCCTAACATAACTTTCTCTTGATTCAGAGCACTCTCGCCGACGAGACATCTTTGTCCACAACCTGGCCAAGGCTCAGCAGCTGCAGGAAGAGGGCTTGGGCACAGCTGAGTTTGGGGTGACTTCATTCAGTGACCTCACAGGTAGGTACCAGAGACCTTCCTGGCCTATAGGTGGTGGGTGAAGAAGCAATCTTCTCGAGGGATGCTGGCAGATGGACCATGCAGACTTTCTACTGTCATTGCCCAGGGAGGGACCGTAAGAACCAGAGGGCTGGGTCTTGCCCCAAACACAGGTGCAGAAACATAAAAGGCCTGTTACCCAGCCTAGCACTCGGGCCAAGGTCAGGAGTATCCTTGTCTTTCTGCCTCCCAGGGTATTACAGGGATCTAAATAGCCAAAGATGTGAATGACTGCAGTGGGAGAGGCAGAATAGGGAGAAAGGGCCAAAAGAGTGACCACAGTGGCCCTGTCTGTCACCCAGAGGAGGAGTTTGGCCAGATCTACGGGCATCAGAAGGCAGTTGGAGAGGTGCTCAGCATGGGTAGAAAGGTAGGATCTGAACAGCAGGGGGAGTCATTGCCCCGTACCTGTGACTGGCGGAAGAAGGCTGGCATCATCTCACCCATCAGGAACCAGGTACCTGCCCCCAGCCAGCAGGGCCTAGTCTTGCCAAGGTGGGAGGAGAGGGACATGGCACGCACACCTACTTGCTTCCATCCACCCTCTTTCTTGCTAGAAAAACTGCAAGTGCTGTTGGGCTATGGCAGCAGCTGACAACATCGGGGCCCTGTGGGGCATCAAATATCATCAGTCTGTGGAAGTCTCTGTGCAGGGTATGGCTGGGCAAGGGAACATGTTTAACAGGGGGGAGAATTAGGGCCTGTTCTCCCACACTGTCTCCTTTTGCATCAGAATTGCTTGACTGTGACCGCTGTGGGAATGGCTGCCAGGGTGGCTTCGTTTGGGATGCATTTGTAACTGTCCTCAACAACAGTGAGTACCCACCATTGTGGGCAGCATGCGGGGGATATGGGGGTGTTCAGCAGCAGAGCCTCCACCCTTGTTCTGCTCATCTCCAGGCGGTCTGGCCAGTGAAAAGGACTACCCGTTTGAGGCCAGTGTCAAAACCCACAGGTGCCTGGCCAACAAGTACAAGAAGGTGGCCTGGATCCAGGATTTCATCATGCTGGAAGACAATGAGCGAAGTGCGGGCAGGGCAGAGACACAGGCAGTGGTGGAGGGGGTGGAGGGGTGACAGGGACAGACACCAGGGCAGAGGCAGACACCTGGGGCTACAGAGATGGGGGTGTGGGTGGGTTGATGGAAGGAAGATAAAAGGAGGGGGGAGGGACATGTGCCAAGACCAGTGGCCACAGGCCAGGCAATACCTGATGGTACCTTCCACCCCCAGGAATTGCCCAGTACCTAGCCACCCATGGCCCCATTACTGTGACCATCAACATGAAGCTACTGCAGGTGAGATAAGGTAGGGAATAGGGGAAGGGGCACATAGGGGAGTTGAATCCAGACTCAGCTCCTCTGTCTCCCATGCAGCATTACAAGGAAGGTATAATCAAGGCCGAGCCTACCACCTGTGACCCCCGGCTTGTGGATCATTCCGTCCTGCTGGTGGGTTTTGGCAGGACACAGGCAGAGACAGTCTCATCCCAGTCTCACCTGCACCCTCATCACTTCACCTCGTACTGGATCCTAAAGAACTCCTGGGGGGCCCATTGGGGAGAGAAGGTGAGTGGGATCTATTGCGGAAGGGGACAGGGCAGAACAAGCCTCTCCCCACCTCTGGCCCTAACATCCCCTCACTTCCTAGGGCTATTTCCGTCTGCACCGAGGGAGCAACACTTGTGGCATCACCAAGTACCCAGTCACTGCCCGTGTGGACCAATCAGTTAGAAAGCTCCCAGTCTCCTGTCCTCCCTGAACCCATCCAGCCTCCTCTCAGCTCTCTCCTGCTGCCTCTTCACCAGCCTCAGCACAAGATTTCTGCCCATCCCACCAATCTTTTCAATATGGCTTGAATAAACGAAGGGAAGATCCCTGGCTTCTGAGTGAACTCAGCTGAGGAGGGGAGATGGTGGATGAGTTGAACACAGATACCATTCCCTGATTTCTCCCAGTCCTTGCAGGGCCGACATACACATACATCCAGGGTGCTTAGAGACAAAGACATCTGCAACACTTCCACAGGCTCCTCCCTCTGGAGATAGGATCAGTCCCCAAACTCATGACAACTTTATTGTCAGTACAGGCAGGGTGGTGAGAGAGGGGCCTCAGTCATGATAGAGGCGCAGGAGGCAGCCACGGAGGGTGCCCATGTAGCGGTCCCAGAGGGCCTGGTGCCTGTAATGGTAACAGTGACAGCTGTTGTTTACACCAAACTCACCATGTCTGAGTGCTTTCTCCCTTAATTCATTAAGACCTCATAAAATTCTTACAATTCTAATAGATATTATCCCCAGTTCACATGTGAGGAAACTGAGGCATAGAGAGGTTAAGTGACCTGCCCAAGGTCACGTAGCTTCTAAGCCAGGACTTATATCTGCCCCCAGAGTAGCAGAATGGGAAACTCTGAACCTGCACAGGAGGGCTAGACCCTAGCAGGCGGCTGGCTCAGTCAAGGCCACCCTGGAGAGGGGAACAGGATCTCTCACCGGAAGCCATCCAGGGAGTGGACAGATGCTGAATACTGATTCAGGAAGAGCCGCACGTCATTCAGTGGCCAGTGGTCAGAGCGGCAGGGTTCCACAAACTGTGGGCCCAAGGGAACACTTAGCACTGGTATAGCGTGGGGACAGTGAGGTTGGGGGATCACAGGGCATAGGACAGCACTACTCACCTTCTCCACGAGGTCCACAAAGAGGTCTCTGACATCCTTATTGTGGGTCAGCTTAGCAGCCACATTCACCAGCCCCCGGGAAAGGTTCTGCAAGGCAGGGTCCTGGGAGTTCTGCCTTCTGCCCCAGAAGCTGGGGGCTGAGCACAGAAGCTCGGGGAGGGACAGGCTCCTCCCCAAATCTATCCACCTCCCTCAATCAACCAAGTCCCTGTTATTATGAGCTGGTTCCCCCTCACAGGCCAACAGAGAGTGCAGCAGTACCACCTGCCTGTCAATCTCAGGCAGGCACACAGTAGTGCGACAAGGGTAGTGCACTGCAGGCTGAAGGTGCCCAAGGGACAGAGGTTAGATGGGGCCACAGACCTTGAAGTTGGCTTCCATCTCAGAGAAGACACTAAGCTTTCCCCGGAGAGCAGTGCACACTAGGCTGCAGGGAGACAGGGTCATGCTTAGAGCCAGCTGGGCCCCTATTTTAAGTCCTGCCCCGTAGACCACCTCTCAA
Organism: Perodicticus potto; assembly: GCA_963574655.1. Lineage (NCBI taxonomy): Eukaryota > Metazoa > Chordata > Mammalia > Primates > Lorisidae > Perodicticus > Perodicticus potto. The sequence goes on from CAUYRH010177526.1 coordinate 21,613, forward strand.
GGTCACCTTTTGTGTAGGTCCAGAAGATCCTTATCAGCCACTAGCACCTTGAGCTCTTTCAAGTCCTGGAGAAACTCCTTGTCTAAGTCCATGTCCATGTCATCCATCTGGGAGTCTGTGAGGCCCATGAAGGGAGATGGGGTAAGTGACCGAAATCTCTCCCATGACACCCCGAGTTGTCCTTATTCACTACTTTATTGCATCCCACAGACAGAAGAGGAAACCGAGTTTCAGAGAGGTGGAGTGACATGCAGCAGGTCATAGAGAGGCAATGAGTCCTTTGTCTGTAGACAGGAGTATTTGGTGAAACCACTTATGAGCAGGTGACCTGGGCGGGGACCCTGACCAGAAAATGATGCTGGGACCTGGATGCCTGCAGGAGAAACTGCTGGGGGAACCAGGCTCTGAGAGAATGAAGAGGTGTCTGGGCACCTGGGTCAGTGGGGGCCTCACCGACCGCTCCTAGAGTCCAGTTCTGGATCATGAGCTCAGCACAGAAGGCAAAGTCGCCAAAGCTCAGATATTGCAGTTTTTTCTTCCCTGTCTCAAAGCGGTTGTTGGCAAAGAAAACGATGGCTGCATAGTCCCTGCAGAGAGAGGAGGGATCCTCTCAGTGCTTGAAATTCCTTCTTGGAACCTGTATCCTCAGCTGGGCATCTAAGTCCTAAGTCCTAAGTCCTGGTCTCTCTCTGCCCTAAATCACTGTATAACATGTCTCTTCACCACAGGACTCCTCATCTAAGTTTTTAGACTAAGTTTCCTAAGGGATACAATGGGAGATTACAAGGGCAAAGCTACCATTCACAGATTACCTCCTTTTTTTTAAGTTGAGATAGTCTTACTTTGTTGCCCTTGGTAAAGTGCCATGGCATCATGCTCACAGGAACCTCCAACTCTTGGGCTTAAGCGATTCTCTTGCCTCAGCCTCCCTAGTAGCTGGGACTGTAGGTGCCTGCCATAACGCCTGGATATTTTTCTTTTTTGTTTAGCAGGCCTGGGCCAGGTCTGAACCCACCAGCCCTAAGCATTCTAACCACTGAGCTATGGGCAGCCCCCCACTGAGTACCTCCTAAGTGCCAGGAATCATGCCACAAACTTACATTGGGCACCTCACAATAGCCTAACTGGAAATGGCCAGACTGGGATTTGAACCTGGGTCATTCTGATTCAAAAATTCAAAATACAGACTAGAAGTGAGATAACCATACCCCAAGCATAGCTAGAAGGACAAAAGGATTGCATTGGAGAAAGTGACCAATCTTAGGGCCTAGGGCAGGAATGTACAAGAAGGAGAGATGGCTGGCCATTCACCTGGCCAGCCGGTCAGAGAGCAGGAAGTGTTGTTGAATGTTATCCACCAGGGAGCCTCGCATTTCCTCCACCACCTTGAAGACGCGCTTGAAGTTGTCAAACTGCAGGGCAATTAGGGAGGGAGGGATAAGTGGTTAGAAGGTACTCAAAAAATAAATTATTTATTGAACATCCCTCTTTCACTTATCCACCTATCCAATGAGCAGATGCTGATTTAGCACTTGTTTTTCCTTCGACCAACTATTTGTTATTAGTACCTGTTAACAATTCAACGAATGTTTATCATCGTTGCCTTTTGCCATCTTGCCTTGGACAGATGTTTACTTACTCCTATCTCTAAATTCAAGCCTGTTTTAGTATCATGCTCTCCAGATCTTCAAGAGCATCATCTGGAACTGATTCTCTTAAGCTCCAAGAACTCAAAAATCAATGAATGCTAAGCCATCCATGGCGAGTTCACAAGAGACACAAAAGAAAGGCATCAAAAGTGTGGATGGGTTACTTCTCTTTGGCACCACCAAAAGGCTTGTAGGGAAGGTGGCATCTCACCTCCTGTCTTGGATTTCAAGGAGTGGATATGGCCAAGAACAGTACCCTCTAGGTAGGAGCAACCTGAACAAAAGAAAACCCTAGTCTGGAGAAATGTAAGCCTAAATCAGTCTGCAGGGACAGTCTGAAAGTCAAGGCTGCAGAGTGCAGGAGAAAGCCATAGTCAAATCTGGGTGTCTGACAGGTCACTCTGGCCACAGAGCACGAGCTGCCTTAGAAGGAGCACAAAGCAGGGAGAAGAGAGCACCACAATGAAAGGCTGAAGCTGGGCAGTGGCCCAAGGGATGAAGTGAAGGGGTAGACTGTAGATGCGGTGCTCTGTGTGTGGGTGCAGTGCCCACCTGCCTCCGGCAGCTCTTGAGGGTGATGCCTGTTTTAGTACTGATGTCATCCAGGTCTTTCTTGGTGCCCTTGGACAGCTTCTTGCCCAGCACCTCACGAACAAAGGCCTCATCAAAGTCGTAGTACCTTGTGGAGGCAGAGGACACCACTGACCCTTCCTAAAGGAGGGAAAAGGGGGCCTGGTAGGGCATGGGTCTCTACTTTCAACTTTCTGAGTGCCTAGGTAAGTCCTATCCTTCCCTGGGCCTCAGTTTCTGCCTGCAAAATGGGTATACAGTCAGACAGGTTGGTGTCCCCACCATCCCACCAGGTGAGCACCTCTCGATGAGCAGCGCTTGCCGGGAAGGCGGGATCTGGAAGATGAGCTGGTGCAATAGCTTGGGCGGCGCGTGCAGCAGGCGCTCGAGCATGTGGAAGGTGCGGTAGTGGTCCATAGTGTCGCTCTGCAGCACCGCCGCTGTGGCGCCCGTCTGCTCCAGGATTCCCGAGCGCACCCGCAGGGCCACCGCGTCGCTCACTGGGGAGTGGGCGCTAGTATCAGGCTCTGCCCCACCGACCCAGAGGCTCTCCAGAGATTTGAGCCTGGAGCCGTACACATTCCTTACTCCCAACCGGCTGTCCACTTCCCCAAAGGATGCCCAAGTCCTGGCCCCGCCCCCTCTCCCATCCAAAACAACGGGTCCTCCCCACGGACTCCCCAAGAAGGCCCCTCACAGACCCGAGTAACCATCCAGCCAGAGGCGATAAACGTCCTCGTCGATAAGGGTTGTGTTTCCCACGAAGATGTCCAGTTCGCTGGTCATTGCGATGCTCCAGGCCGCAGCGCCCCGAGCAGTAGAGAGCACTGCCCGGGCCGGGGCCACTGTCACCGGGCCACTTCCGGAGCTCTGAGATTCCGCTCCGGGCACCCGGAGCCAGCGAAGGACCACTTCCGGGACAGAGGGGGGTGGGGGCGGGAGCGCTGAAGGAAGAGGCGGAGGCCTGGGCGACGGAATAGCCCCACCTCCATCTGGGAGGGGAGGTCTCAGGCTCCCCAGTTTTCCCTGCCCTACTCCACCCCCGGCAGCAGTTTGCAGCGGGGCGTCTAGATTGCTTCCTCTGCCCTGGCAGACTCTTCGCGTACGTCCTTGTGTTTTTACCCCTACCTTCTTTGCCCTTTTCGGGGCCTCCTAACTTTGACTTGTTTCCCAAACTTAGGGGTTTCAAGGTCCTTAAGCCTTAATCTCTTCTCTGCAAAAGGCCTGACTTCCAAGGGCTCTTGCTGGAGGCCCCTCTATCTTGCGGTCAAGCACTTCTAGGGGAATGGGGCACCTGCTCGCACCATGGTTTTAGCCACACCCCGCCCACACACGAGCTAATGATGTCTCTTATTTAGCCCCTCAGAGCTTGGCCTGAAATCCACATACGAAGGGGCCGCCTTTCTGTCTTTTCATGCTGTTTTCCCATAAGCCCCTCAAAAAGCTCAACACAGTCCAGACAGATCTCGCTCTCCCCAAGCTGTTTCCTTCCTGCGTCTCTATCTCAGTGACAGCCCCAACATCCACCCAGTTCTCAGACTAGAAACCTACGCTTTCTCCCAGACTCCTCTCTCCCATATTGAGATCTGATTTGCCTCCTGAATATTTCTAGTATCTGTTTGTCCTCTCCACTCCCACCAACGCTGCCCCAGCCTAGTCTTTCTGCGGAGCTTAAGCAGATCATTGACACAGTGTTGCTGATCTCTCTGCCTACATCCCTTCTTCCCACTATTCAGCCCACACAGAGCAGCCTGAACAATTTTTAAAAATGCATATTTTAAAATGTTACTCCCCTGTTAGAAATCCTTCCTGGTTTTTGGAAACTCTCCAACCTATCTTGAAAGCTCTTAAGAATCTGGCTTCGGGCGGCGCCTATGGCTCAAAGGAGTAGGGCGCCGGCCCCATAGGCCGGAGGTAGGGGGTTCAAACCCGGCCCCAGCCAAAAACCGGGGGAAAAAAAAAAAATCTGGCTTTTGCCATTGAAACCTCCCTCTCTCTTACCACTTTCTCCACACATCAAAAACATCAAGCTACCCTCATTGTTCCTAAAGCAGCTCTTTTAGGTCTGCCTTTCACCATTACATTCTCTTCCTGAAATAGTTCTCTTTAATTGACAAAGTCATATGTATCTGTCAGAGCCCCTCAGATGTCACCTTTTGGGGGAAACCTTTTGGTGGTTATCTCAGACCATACTTCTCCATTTTTTTATTTGTTTGGTTTTGTTTGTTTTTGGAGACAGAGTCTCACTCTGTTGTCCTGGGTAGAGTGCTGTTGTGTCATAGCTCACAGCAACCTCAAACTTCTGGGTTCGAGTGAACCTCTTGCCTCAGCCTTCCAGTAACTGGGACTACAGGCGCTTGCCACTGATGCCCGGCTAGTTTTTCTATTTTTAGAGAGACCGGTCTGCTCTTAAGCAGGCTAGTCTGGAACTCCTGAGCTCAGTCTATCCGCCCACCTGGGCCTCCCAAAGCGCTAGGATTACAGGTGTAAGCCACAGCGCCCGGCCCTCCATTTGCTTCTTGTTTAACAAAACCTAATCTCCTCTGTCAGACTGCGACCTCTGTGAGCTGAGGATCAGGATCTTAGTCAAATTTATGTCTGCATGGGCCTTGCACACAATAAATGTTTATTGGAAAAACAAATCCCTTTTATGTTCCTCCTCCCAGGCAGGTAACGCTCCCTAGGAGACAGAGTAGGCAGGTGGCAAGATAGTACGTTTGGACTCAGGGTTCCCAGAAGTTAGGAGATTCTTAGTAGGAAGGATTGGAGAGATCCGTCTAAATTCCGTCGGGGATGAGGAGTCAGGGGCTGACGCCCGTGTGCTGGATCTCAGAGGAGCCGAGAGGCCTAGGCTCGAACCTAAGGAGGTCTGGAATTTGGGAGTAGGAAGCGCTTAATCTGGGGCAGAGAACTGGCACTGAGAACGGTGACACAGAAGTCCACGGACTTGGTGGGCAAGACACACCCGGGTCCGGAGTGGGCAAGGAACAGACTCCTCGCGCTCAGGCCCCACCCCTTTCCCTGGAGGCTTCTCGGGATTGGCTGTCTTTCCGCAACTCATACGGCCCCGCCCCGGCGCGTGCCCTCCAGGGGTGGTTGCTGCAGCCTACGCTACCTCCGCCACTGCTTGCTGCCCGCGGAGCCGGAGCTGGAGCCTGAGCGGCGCTTGGCCCGACGTGGGGCTCCTGGGTCGCGGCGGCAGGCAGGCGATGCTCCAGCGGCCTAACCAGCCATGGAGGCCGAGGCAGGCGGCCTGGAGGAGCTGACGGATGAGGAGATGGCGGCGCTGGGCAAGGAGGAGCTGGTGCG
>CAUYRH010177530.1:0-12188 GCA_963574655.1 Perodicticus potto
AAATGGCCGGACGTTGTGGCAGGCGCCTGTAGTCCCAGCTACTTGGGAGGCGGAGGCAAGAGACTCACTTAAGCCCAGGAATTGGAGGTTGCTGTGAGCTGTGATGCCACAGCACTCTATCCAGGGTGACAGCTTGAGGCTGTGTCTCAAAAAAATAAAAAATAAAAAAATAAAATATGATTTCCCTGGGGCAGCACCCGTAGCTCAGTGGATAGGGTGCCGGCCACATACACCGAGGCTGGTGGGCTCGAACAACAAGGACAACTGCAACAACAGCAACAAAAAATAGCCAGGCATTGTGGCAGGTGCCTGTAGTCCTAGCTACTTGGGAGGCTGAGGCAAGAGTCTCTGAAGCCCAAGAGTTTGAGGTTGCTGTGAGCTGTGACACCACGGCACTCACTCAACCCAAGGCGACAGCTTGAGATTCTGTCTCAAAAAAAAATATATATATATATACATATATAAAATATATGTATGTGTGTATATTATATATGTATGTGTGTAGGAGAGGCCACTAATTCAGCATATAAATCATATGTATAATTGGAGTACTATTACAATTAGGGTCATAGCAAAAATTGTTCCCTAGGTGCTTTACTACAGAACAGAATGACCAGGAGTTCAGCTTTAAAAGCATGCTTTAAGGCAGGCCATACAGAGAAGGCCTTAGCACCTCAGGGTCAGCTCCTCGTTTGCCTTGCTCTAAAGATTTAATATGCTTGGTGTGCAGTGCTTATTTTATTTGTAACCTTGGTTCCTCACTTCTGATTTGGTGTGGGTTTTTGTTTCTGACTCAGCTTATCCTGCGCACTTAAAATTTATTTATTCTTCCCTCTTGAATGCTTTCCAGGCTGATGGCTTTTCACCCTGGATCAGCTTTAGCCCTTCCCTGGCATAAAAGCTTTCTCTAGGCGGGGCATGGGAGGCCCGGGCCGGTGGATTGCTTGAGCTAGGCAGTTCAAGACCAGTCTGAGCAAAAAGGAGACCCTGTCTCTGAAAATAGCCAGATGTTGTGGACGGTGCCTGTAGTCCCGGCTACTCGGGAGGCGGAGGCAAGAGGATCGCTGGAGCCCAAGAGTTTGAGGTTGCTTGAGCTGTGACACCAGGGCACTCAACCAGGGTGGGGGACAGATAAAGTGACTCTGTCTCAACAAAATAAGTTCCCTCCGGGAGGCTCATTAAGTAGGGTGCTGGCCCCGTATATGAAGGTGGCGGGTTCAAACCCGGCCTCAGCCGAACTGCAAAACAGAAAATAGCCGGGCGTTGTGGCGGGCGCCTGTGGTCCCTGCTACTCGGGAAGCTGAGGCAAGAGACTCGCCTAAGCCCAGGAGTTGGGGGTTGCTGTGAGCTGTGTAAAGCCACGGCACTCTACCGAGGGCGATAAAGTGAGACTTTGTCTCTACAAAAAAAAGTTCCCTCCATCATCCTAGTTGCCACGGTTCAGTTTCTATCATCTCTCACCTGCATTGTGGGAACAGCCACCTGTCCACTTTCCATCCCCAAGCTGGCTGTATATGTATTTTGGGAAGCTTGGTTTGGTTGAGCTTTTGCTGCCCCCTTCTGGTCTCTAGCCGTTATAGCTGGCAGCTGCTGCTAATTAACCTTGTCTACTTTGACAGGTGTTAAACATTCCTGGGTGAAACTAGTTATGCTGATTGTTGTAGATCATGTCTTGGCATGCTTGTAGATACTGCATAGCCTGAATATTGTTCAGCCAATTTACCTCTCTGTTCAGTGCAGCTTCATTTTACTAAGTCCTGTTAGCTGGTTTTAGTCAAGGAAGTAAAGTTTTAGGGACTGAAGTAAACAGCCAGCTTCACAGAAAAAAATTGAAATTTACTTCTTGCATCCCTTTTGCTCTTTTTTCCACTGCTTACTTTCCTCTGTTTTTGTGCCCCTTTTCTCCTTGGGAGTTTACCTATTGAGAAAAATGGAATTACCACTGCTGTGAAAGTTTACTTATCATTAATTGAGTTATTTATTAAGCATGTGGCACATGCTAAATCTTTGCTAGATCCAGTGAGGCTTAGAACTTGGCTTCAGGGAGCTTACTGTCTGTTGGGCAGAAGAGTCAAGTAAATAAAAAGTTGCGAGGCACGGTGATTAATGCTATTTTAGAACACCTAGGAGAGGCCACTAATTCAGCAGTAGAGTTTGGGGTTGTTGGAATGAGGTTACAGTCAGGACACTTGGCAGTGGACCTGATGGCAGAGCAGCCCCATTCCTGATAATGTTAACCTGGATGTAGGGAACTTCCTTCTCCTTAGTGGAGGTCCGGGGCTTGGAACAGGAGGGCCATTCTCTACCCAACATTTACTTTGTCATTTGTCCTCCATGTGAATGGTTCTTCAGCACCTGGACAAGTTATTCTTTAAAAAAAACAAAATCCTGTGGCTGCCTGATGGACAAATGATTCTTTATCTGCAGCTCTTTAGTCATGCCTTTCATTCTCTTAAAACAGGAGGTGGCCATTTATTGATTTTTATGCATTCTCTGACATCCATTTTTCCTCCAACATGGTGTCAGTGACATACAAACAAAACAAAAATGGCATCTGCCTTCAAAGAGTTTACAGTTTAAAAGGGGGAAACAGACATTTTATAAATGCTGTGTTATGTGTGTGAAAGGATGATAAAGATAGCATATAACTGCATAGTCAGCTGTTTTTGTAAAGCCCTTCACATAACCGTAACCATTTAGATATTTCTTGATGTTTAGGAATCTAAAATTGATCGAAAAAATAAATTTCATAATTACTATTTGACCAACTATTAACTAGCATGTACTTAAAATTTCTTTATAGTTATTTTATGCACTGTGCTTGAAAACATATTTTCAAATGCACTACCTTTCAAATTGAGATGATTTCTTAGCAAATCATGAATTCTTGAAGCAGATCATGATTTTTTGAATGAGATTTTACATATGTCCTAAGGTTCTAGTTGTTTTTCTTTAGTTAGAAATAAAGACAGGAAATCTAAAGAAATTTCATTCCAAGTTCATTTGACTAACAAGTGAATCTTACAAAATGCTGCTAGAGAATAGAAAAAAGAGACACGCCCTATTCATTTTCTGAGGCTAGCATAAGTCTTTGTAATAAAACTTAACAAAGACATTATAAAAATAGAAAATTACAGCTAATTTCACTCAAGAACAGAGATCTTGTCCAAAAATCTTGAACAAAAATCTGCAGAAAACCCATCATTATATAAAAGGTCAGTAATAAGACCAAAATGGATTTATTAGGGATGTAAAATTGGCATAGCATCTAAAATCCAATCAGTCTAATTCATGCATTAACAGAAATATGATTATCTCACAGATGAAGAAAATTTTGATAAAATTAAACATCTGTGTATGATAAACTTAACAAATTAGAAGGAGAAATCCCTTAATTTACTAATGGGATCTGAAAAAAAAAAAACTACTGCAACATCATACTTTTAAATGTTGAAAGTTTTTCCACTGAGATATAGAATAAGGCAAAGATGGCTGCTGTGAACATGTCTGTTTGCACTAGGTCCTAGCCAGAGGAGTAAGAAAGAGTAAGTAAGAAAGAAAAAAATGAGTATTTGTTGGAAAGAAAGTGAGCAGTCATTATTTTCTGCCAGATATACAGTATTTAACCAGGTTTGTATTAATAGAACACTCAGAAACATTGAAATAAATGTTTAATAATTAAATCATTTAAAACCCTATAATAAACCTAACAACCAAAACTGTGAAGCATTATTGAAAAATATTAAAGGGCTTGGCGCTCATAGCTCAATGGTTAGGGCGCTGGCCACATACACCGGAGCTGGTGGGTTTGAACCTGGCCTGGGCCAGCTAAAGCAACAGTGACAACTACAACAAAAAAATAGCCAGGCATTGTGGCGGCCGCCCAAAGTCCCATCTACTTGGGAGGCTGAGGCAAGAGAATCACTTTAAGCCCAAGAGTTTCAGGTTGCTGTGAGTTGTGACACCATGGCACTTTATTATAGAGGGTGACATAGTGAGAGACTGTCTCAAAAAAAAAAAAAAATTAAAGGTCCAATACTGGAAGATTGAATGTTGTAAAGATTCCAGTACCCCTTAATTCATCTCTGGATCCAATGTAGCCACAATCAAAATTCCAGCAAGCTAGCTTGTTCTTTCATTTTCCTCTTTTCTTCTTTCTTCTCTTTTGAAGTAATCTGATACAAAAATTCAAAAGGCCATGGATAATCTAGACATTTTTAAGGACAACTTGCTCTAACAGATAAAAGGAGGTCTTAAAAAGCTGTAGTGTGGGGCGGCGCCTGTGGCTTAAAGGAGTAGGGTGCTGGCCCCATATACTGGAGGTGGTGGGTTCAAAACCAGCCCCCACCAAAAACTGCAAAAAAAAACAACTGTAGTGTGGTGTCAGCACAAGGATTAAGAGAACAGTGAAACAGAGTACTGAACCCAGAAACAAACCATATGTGGACACTAGTTTTTAATAAAGTAACAGTTGGAAATACAGTTGTTTCAATCTATGATGCTATGTCAAATAGATGTCCATGTAAGGAGGGAGCGCGACTTGATTCCCACCTTACCAAAACCAAAAAGTCATTTCCAGGTGATGTGTATCTAAATGTGAAAGGGGAAATAATAACAGCTCCAAGAAAATAACATAGGAAAATATCCTTATGTCCACATGTAGGAAAAGACTTCTTTTTAATTTTTCTTTCTTTTTTTCGAGACAGAGTCTCACTTTGTCACCCTTGGTAGAGTGCCATGACATCATAGTGCACAGCAACTTCAAATTCTTCGGCACAAGTGATCATCTTGCCTCAGTCTCCCAAGTAGCTGGGACTACAGGCATCCACAACATCTGGCTATTTTTTAGAGAAAGAGTCTCGATGTTGCTCAGGTTGGTCTCGAGCTCCTGAACTAAAGTAATCCACCTCGCCCTCCCGGAGTGCTAAGATTACAGGCATGAGCTACAACACCTGGCCCTAGGAAAAGATTTCTTAAATAGGATAACAACAGCAACAACAAACAAAATCCAGCTGTAGTTAAAGATTTAAAAGTGGGAGAAATTAATGGTATATTCTGTTAGGAATGATCCAGTAGCAAGAAAAAAACCATGGTGGTATAAAAAGGAAAGGGAGAATTGCTAGAGTCATGTCCTTAGAAGATGAAAAGTGGATGAGATTTAGAATTGAATTACAGTCTGAACTGGTTCACTTGGTGGTCAGTTCTAAAATCCTGTGCAATCTGTCTGTGTATGTATAGTGAGGCATGCCTAGACTAACTGCTGTGGCGGCTGCTGTTATTCCTTTATACATAGTTTTAGAATGTTAGAAAGCCAAGGTAAAAAGCCAATCTCGAGAGCCATTTGAAGGAACTTCAGTATTTTCCCGTTTGGCCAGCGGCATTTTGATATATTTTTATTAGACGTAAGGGGACTCAGATGACTTGGGCACCACCAGAAGAACAATTTTTAGTGGTGATTCGCAATTTTCACTTCTGTCAAGAAACTCCCCCACCCCCTTTTTTAAAAGGGCAACCTGGAGTCAAACTTTTCAAATAGCTTTTGCCACAAGCACTTGCATTTCCTACAAATGCCATGCTATCCCTTAGCCATGTGGGTCTTTAAAAACTGGTTCTAGACAGTTATGCTAGCCGCATTTCAAGTGCTCAGTAGCCACATGTAGCTTAGTTAGGGGCTGCCTGCCTCTTGGATGATACAGAATAATGATTCCGTGATTTCATGAAATTTTATTAGATGCCTCTCCAATACTTTCCACCTTTGTAGACTGACATCAAATAAAATTTTAGGAGGACTATGGTTGAGTAACCACTCTGGGATCATTTTGACCCCTTCCCCCATTTGGTTGTCAGAAGTGGCACAGCTTACCCAATTTTCTGGTTAAGAAACCGAATTAGAGAATAAATTGCAGTATTAATTTCAAAACTGTCCAACTTGGGGTTGTGGCAGTATTGTTTACATCTGGACAGACTTCCTAGTTTAAGTCCTCATTGAGCTAAGATTGTAACCATAGGAGAAAACCATTAAGCTTTTGGATAAGGAACCCTGTAGGATAGTAACAGATCCTTCCCCTTTCCAATGTTGTTCTCCTCTCTGATCATACATAGCACACATCCAAGCTGTTTCTGGCTGGGTGCCTGTAGCACGGTGGTTATGGTGCCAGCCACATACACCGAGGCTGGTGGGTTCGAATCCGTCCAGGCCAGCTAAACAACAATGACACCTACGACAAAAATATAGCCAGGCGTTGTGGCCTGTAGCCCCAGCTACTTGGGAGACTGAGGCAAGAGAATTGCTTAAGCCAAAGAGTTTGAGGTTGCTGTGAGCTGTGATGCCACAGCACTCTACCGAGGGCAACATATTGAGGCTTTGTCTCAAAAAGAAAAAAAAACAGTCTCAGACTGGTATGCACTATGTAAGGAACCTTTTTTGGCTCAGATTCTGGTGGGAGATCTATAGTGTAAAGCAAGTCCACAGCATTAGAGTGGGAGCTGTGAGGGATCCAGAAGTTAAAATGATTACATTGTATTGTTGGCACTTTAACTCTGTATCATGAAATTAAGAAAAAAACAACAAACTTTACAATTTGGAGATAATCCTCTCCAAATTGACTTTCGGGGATAATCAGCTAGATAACTGGGCTATGTAATGGGAATGTGGGGCTGGGGTGAATATGTTCATAAGGTCCTGTGATCTCATTCCAACTTCCCTTTGTCCTGGAATTATAAAATCTGTGATGTTATTGCTGGAACTTTGATGCAGCAGTTGCTAAGCACCTGCTGTTGTTTCAGGCACTAGGCCTGTACCTTGGAGTTATAGAGCCACAACAAAGTCCCCATACTTGGTCTGCTATGCGAGACAAATGTACAAATAAATACCATATAGTGTTCTTCTAAATGGAATGTACAAGGTCCCAAGGGTCTTGAACCATCAGTTTCATCTGAGTCCATTTTCTATTGGATGCAGCTGAGACCCAAACAGGTTTAAGTTATGCCAAGAGGACTAGAACCTGGTTTACTGACTAGTCCTCAGTTTTGCTGTACTCCCTATAATATATCAGCATCTTTTTGGAATCATCTAATTTCTATCAGCTTTAAAAAGTCCACACTTGAGGGCAGCGCCTGTGGCTCAAGGAGCAGGGCGCTGGCCCCATATACCGGAGGTGGCGGGTTCAAACTCGGCCCCGGCCAAAAACTGCCAAAAAAAAAAATCCACAATTTACATAATATTGCCATGGGTGCCCTCTCTCCTTAACTCCACTTAACTATTTTTCCTTATATTTATTGTGCTTTTATCAACGTCTTTCTTCCTCGCTTGGCTCTTGAATATGATGAGGACAGGAGCCAAGTCGGCTTCAGTCTTCGTCTTATTTCTCATTCCCAGCAAAGTCTGAACAACTGTCAGGCTTAATGAAGCCTTAAAGTCGGACAAATTGGGTTCGAACCTGCTTGCTCTATTGTGATATGCTTCAGGCTATAGCGGTAAAAATACCTACTTCGGACGCAAGAATACCTTTTATACTGTAAATTAAATGAGGTTAGGTACTATTTGATTGCCGAGTTTTGGAGGTAGGAGGCATGGACCAGTAGCAACAATGTGGGAAGAGATTTGCACGAATTAGGAAACTGGGCCCTACTGCCGGCAGGCTGAGCGACAGCTTCGGTGGGCGCTGGGGGCGGGGCTGCGCAGTAGTGCTGCGCGCGGGCTCTGTTGCCGGAACTAGTTGGAGTCGCGCGCCAGGACGCGCGCAGCCCTGCCCCCCGGCGGGGTGGTAACAAAGGGGGCTAGACACTCGGAGCCGAGCCTAAAGGGAAAGGGGAGGAGCACTCTGAATGTCTCGCGCGCCCAGGACTCGCTAGGTTCGTGCTGGTGAGGAGGTTGGGCGGGCGACCTAGCGCTGACCAGAGGGAGGGCCGCTTGCTCGCGCATCTTGCGGCCTAGCAGCGAGGGGCGTAGCCTGCGCGCGCAGCGGAGGACAGTGCGCCGGCGCGTGGTGATCCCCGGTCCGCGAGCGCTGTGGAGGAGTGCGGCGGGGCGGGGCACCTCGTGCGGCTGTGCGGGACCGCGCCGAGGCCGGGACAGTTGGGGCGCGGGGGCGGAGAGGATGGACTTTCCTACACGTTAGCCGACTTTTTGTCAGCTCTAGGCGTGCAGCCGTGGTTTCCTGGCGAGGCCCGTGTGATGGTGCCAGGGGGAAGGAAGCGCCTTGACAGCGCTGCAGTCGGAGCCCGGGTTCCAGGGGTGAGGAGGCCCGGGGACAGCGGATCTGGCGAGCTGGCCGCTGGCTGGGCGTGCAGTCACAATAGGAGGCGGCGGCCCAGCGAGGAGCCGCGGGAGCAGCCCCGCAGGGCGGCGCCTCCCCTCTCAGGTACTGGCTGCTGGGGCCCTTGGCTCCTGAGTGAGGGCGGGACGGGCCACGGGCCGTTGGGAGCCCGCGGGGCCGAGCCTGGCGACCAGGCGGAGGTTTGGCCCGGTTGCTTGGCGCTCTTTGTTCCGGTGGTAGCGAGGAGGTGCAGCCGCAGTCAGCGGGAGTCGCCGGCTGCTGCTTGGCAGATGGCCTCGCGCTCTGGCTCCTTCCCTTTTTGCCAAGGCGCAGGTGAAATGTCGTCACTCAGGAGAACAGAGAACCCGGTCGGAAGGGTCCTCTCTCGCTTCCTTCTCCCTCCGCGGGTTTCTGGACAGCCTATGTTTTGTTCTGAAGGGATAGAGGTCTTCCTTTTCAGGGCTGAAGAATGAGAGAGGTTGGTTTTTGAAACGGGAATTTTTCAGGTTGTTGAGAGCCAAAGAGAAAGTTTTCGTTTTCGTGTGTACAGCTTGTTAGAGACATTACTTTCCTTTGTGTTGCAAGAATGATACATGCTCTTATTCGGTAGAAGTTGATTATGCTAATTCTACGACCATAAATAGAAGTAAATACTTGTATGAAATTATCATTAGCGTATGAATTGCTATTCTTGAGAGGTGGACTTGAGGTATGAAAATTTAAATGTATTCAATGGTAATACAAATCGTTTGTTACCTTAGAATTGCAACCCTGGTGGATCCTATTTGGCCTTCAAGTACTATTGTTGTGACGATATTTATCATAAATTGTTTTCAATAGCAAGCAACCGTTGTATTGACACAGGCTTTATAGATAGTGAAATTGTTCTGTCTTTAGGGACCAACGTCTAAGGGAAGAAATAGAACTTCTGTAGAAAGAAGTAACAGTACTCAAACCAAATACGTATAGGTGTCAGATCAGGTGCAAGAAGTTGGAACACTCTTGGAATAAAAAGATGGAATTTCTAACTGGAATTTTATCGGGAATTGTATCACTTCAGATACCCTTTTCTCTATTTTCTACTGGTTTATAAATTTACTGATATTTTTCACCTTTTGTTGAAAACTTGAATCTTTTCTGTTTAATTTTAAGTTGCTTTCTATAATTTTTTAATTTCGGATTAATTATAAGGGCACATACAATTAGTTGCATTGTTTGGGTTTGTTAAGTAACATCCGAGTTGTTACAATGTTCTGTAAGATTTATTTCTGAGAGAATTGAAAGGCCTTCAGAGGCTATATTTGACTAAGTTCTGCCACAGATTGGCAAAGGGGACCTCAGACCCTTATCTGAAAAATATGAAAGAGTTGGATTTAAATGATCTCTGTCGTCCTTCCACCTCCACTATCTTCTGATTCCAGCAAGTAGTTTATGACTCTATACTGCTTCCAATTTATAATGTCCATCCTGTTTTTAATAGCTAAACTAAATTGACAAGTATTACTCTGGATAAGTCTTGAATTTTCACTAGTAAAGAAACCTGATTTTTGATGAAGAGTAAGCAGGATGGTATAGTCAGACACAGCTGAATGTGTATTAGCTTCATATTGTAGATCTGTTGTCTCTCTGTCAACGAGTGGGGCTTTTAACAAATGTTACATCCTAAGGCTGATTCAAGTCAAAAAAGATGAAGAAGAATGGTGAGGTACACAATCTAATTTACCCCCCAACTCTTACATCTTTTCCTTTTTTATTTTTTCCTTTTTAAATTTTTTAAATTTATTTTTCCAGAGATGGGGACTTGCTAGGTTGCTAACGTTGCTCTTGAACTTCTGGAGCTGAGCCCTATTTCTTCAGCTTCCTACTAAGCCTAGTTTTCTTAGATTTTCTCCTTTTTAAAGGTTCTGAACACATTACTTTCTAGGTCTTTCCTTTATCTAGGTCTAGGTTATTGTGCCCTATTGACCTTATTTGGTTCCTGTTAATTGTCCCTCGATAGATTGAATCTCTTTGAGGGCAAGGACTTTCTTTTCCCCATAGTATTGACAGCATCTAGCCCATGGCAGACATGCAATAAGTATTGAATTATGATTGTTATTTAACAAAAAATGATAAAGAACTCAATTGTACCTCTTTTCAAGTATTGTGAAACCCACGATTTTATTTAAGTGTGTGTGTGTATATATGTAGGTGCACATATATATACACCCACATATGCACCCACATATATATACACACACACAGTATCGAACTGGTTGTGGTCTAGATATTTTTCAAATCCTTATAGTTCTTGGGAGATCAGCCTGAGTAAAATGATTTTGAACATACTTCTTTGAGGGCAGAAAAATAATTGTGCAGGCAAATCTGGATTGCGGAGGGAAGGAAAGAAAATATGAGAAAAAAATGTGTATATATGTCTCTCCCCTTCCTTCCCATTATTTTATGGTACTGTTGACTGAGGAGGGGAAAGTAGGGGGGAGGCTTAGGCTGTTTTTGTGGACTTCAGTTCTTTCCTTCCAGAAAGACATGGTTCCATTTCTTTGTTGGCCTTAACTCAAGGATGGGGATAAAAGTTTGTTAGGCGGTAGTGAACCCTTCCCCTCCTCTTACAGGTAGTCCATAAATTATTTTCTCTTAATACTTTCTCCTAGCTTTAAAAAAAATTTTTTTAATTAGAAAACTAACTTGTGGCAGTTGCACAAAGGTGATACAATGATTTTGTCTCTTTTATTATTTCCTTTCAGTCTTTTTCATGTGCTGTTTGTATGTGTGAATTGTTGAAACTTAGAGAAAATTGGTTAAATTTGTCTTAGAAATTTTGCGTGAATCTCAAAGGATAATGCATCTCCAAGAATCACCACTATCCCCATGTTTGGACCTCAGCTCTCTAGGATCTGTTTCTTAATTTACATTTTTCTAAAGTCATCAGCATACAAAAATTGATAAAGCCTTTAAAAAAATTATTTATTTTTATTTTTTAAAGACAAAGTCTCACTATGTTCCTCTTGGTAGAGTGCTGTGGCCTCATAGCTCACAGCAACCTCAAACTCTTGGGCTTCAGAGATTGTCTTGCAAAACTCAGCCTCCCAAGTTCCCAAGTAGCTGGGACTACAGGTACCCACCACAACACCCTGCTATTATTTTGTTGTAGTTGTCATTTAGCAGGCCCTGGCCGGGAACAAAGCCACCAACCCATGTGGCTGGCACCCTAACCACTGAGCTACAGGAACCAAGCCAAAACCGATTAAGTTATAATTTACATACCATAAAATTTAATTTATTCAATTTGATTATTTTTGTTAAATCTACATAGTTGGGTAGACAACACCTTGATCTAATTTTAGAACATTTTTATCATCCCAAAAAGATAACTTGTGCCCATGTAGGCTTACCTTTGGCATGGCTCCAAGAGACCCAGTCAACATTCCTGTTTCTGAGGTCCTCTTCCCTACTTGAGGCTAGCAAAATCCATTCAGAGAACTCTGCTCCCAGAAAACAAAAGCCAAGGAAACGAGTTTGTTGCCAGTCATACAACTCCTCAAAGGCAAGGCAGCATGTAGATGCGGGTTCATTCTCAGGAGGGGAATAAAATCCTAGCAGGGAACATAGTACACATCAATATATTAATGATTTTTCTTGCCTCAGTAGGATGAGGTGTACTTATTGGGCAATCACTGACTCCATTGAGTGTGATCTAAAGAGAAGCAAATGAGATTTCTTCTTTAGCTTTAGCTTTTAGCCTATCTCATTGCTAATTAGATTCATAAGCTAGCAAGTTACACAGTCCAGAAAGGCAGGCTGTTAAGTATTTGATTAGCTTGAAAGATTATTCTTTTCTTTCTTTTTTTTTTTTTTTTTTTGTTACAGTCCCGCATTTTTTCACCCTGGATTGGTTGCCGTGGCATAAAGCGAAAACCCAACCCCCAAATC
>CAUYRH010177532.1:0-25318 GCA_963574655.1 Perodicticus potto
AGAGTCTCACTCTATCGCCCTCCGTAGAGTGCTGTGGAGTCACAGCTCACAGCAACCTCCACCTCTTAGGCTTGAGCGATTCTCTTGCCTCAGCCTCCCAGGTAGCTGGGATTACAGGCACCCGCCACAACACCCAGCTTATTTTTGATGCAGTTTGGCCGGGGCTGGGTTTGAACCCGCCACCCTCGGTATATGGGGCCAGCGCCCTACTCGCTGAGCCACAGGAGCCGCCCAAAAAGTTAGAAGTTTTTAATGTGAATTGGGGCCTGGTGCAGTGGCTCACGCCTGTAATCCTAGCATTCTGGGAGTCTGAGGTGGGTGGATAGCTTGAGCTCATGAGTTTGAGACCAGCCTGAGCAAAAGCGAGACACCTGTCTCTACTAAAAATAGAAAAACTAAGACAAGAGATCTTCTTGAGCCCGAGTTGGAGGTTGCTGTGAGCTATGACACTTCCGCACTCTACCCAGGGTGACAGTTGAAAACTCTGTTTAAAAAAAAAAATGTGACTCCACGCCTGTGGCTCAATGGGTTAAGGCGCCAGCCACGTACATCTGAGCTGGCGGGTTCGATTCTAGCCTGGCCCGCCAAACAACGATAACGGCTGCAACCAAAATATGGCTGGGCATTGTGGTGGGCGCCTGTAGTCCTAGCTACTTGGGAGGCAGAGGCAAGCGATTTGCTTGAGCCCAGGAATTGGAGGTTGCTGTGAGCTGTGATGCCACAGCACTCTATCCAGGGTGACAGCCTGAGGCTCTGTCTCAAAATAAATAAATAAATAAATAAATAAAAATAATAAAAAAATAAAAAAATATGTGAATTGGGAAGACTGTACTTTACATAATTGAAATATTTAAAAGGAGTTATGGATTTTGTAAGATCACATTTGTGACACTTTTTTGGCTGTTGTTGTTAAATATCTGTAATTCAAATAAGTTTATCTGTAGGGGTTACTTTATTTTTATTTATTTAATTTTTAGAAAGAAGAAGAAAAATTTTTTCATTGTTTGGGATTCATTGAGAGTACAAAGAATTAGGTTACACTGATTGCATTTGTTAGATAAAATCCCTCTTTTTTTTTTTGGAGACAGTCTTACTGTGTCGCCCTCAGTAGAGTGCCGTGGCCTCACAGCTCTCAGCAACATCTAACTCTTGAGCTTGGACAATTCTCTTGCCTCAGTCTCCCAAGTAGCTGGGACTATAGGCGCCTGCCACAATGTTGGGGTCGTTTTGTTATTTACCTGGCCCTACCCACTGAGCTGCAGGCACTGCTGATAAAGTCCCTCTTATAATTGTGTCCCGCCCCCAAGAGGTGTGCCGTACACCGTCACCACCCCATCCCATCCCTCCTCCCCTCTCTGCTCATTCTCCTTACCCCACCTCTTGAATTAGCTCATCTACTGCCTTCAAAAAAGAAAAATCTTACTTGAAAATCTTGGCCAATAACTTCATGGCTCTTGCACCAGCTCACAGGGCACTGTCTAGTTTTAGCCAGTAAACAGATAACAGCATTTAATCCTTATAAACCACTATCAGAGATAGAATATATTTTATTTCCTCTTTAGAAATGCAAAATAAAGAAGATGCATGGCTAGGTGCCCATACACAGTGGTTAAGGTGTCAGCCATATACAGCAAGGCCCTGGTTTTTCGCTCCAGCCAGGGCAGCAATGACAACTGCAACAAAAAAAAAATAGCTGGGCATTGTGGCGGGTGCCTGTAGTTCCAGCTACCTGGGAGGTTGAGGCAAGAGAATTGCCCAAGCTCAAGAATTAGGAGTTGCTGTGAGCTGTGACGGTACTCTACTGAGAGTGACATAGCGAGACTGTCTCCAAAAAAAAAAAAAAAAAAAAATGCGGTTTTATAAAAAAGAAAGAAAGAAAACGGAAGTTTCAGTGGTAAAGGGAAATGTGTCTGCTCTAGAAACCATATTACCCTTCACTCTGTCCTGGGGCAGGGAATAAAGTCAGCTTTAAGTTGCCCTTTACACATGCTGTCATCTCCTTGTAGTAAAGATGATAGATGATTTGATTCAAAGGTCATCTGGATTGTATACCATGTGACCATATGAGCTCCTGAAGACAAGGGCCAGGTCTTATTTATCTTTATGTCCCATTAGGTAGAACACAGCTTAAAAGTAAGCACTCCGTGTAGCACAAAAGGCTTTGCAGACATTGAGATCTGAAGGCACCCCCAGCATTTTCAATTGTGTGACTTTAGGAAATTTAACTGTCCTTTCTGGGTCTTCATTTCTGCACCATCCTAATGTATCTTACCTAGTAATGATAAATGTACTTGTTTCTTTTTTAAAAAATGAACATTGTGTCCTACGTTGCATACAGGATGCCATTTGCTGAATTAAATTTGAAAAGCAGTCAAATAATATTCCAGGATTGGACCATAAGCCCAAGACCAAAGGAAGCAATGATACTTTCCACAGAGATGCCACTTCAGTTACCCCTCAAAGAACAAGGTGATGTGCCTTGGGGGAGACACACTTATTCTCTAAGTATCTCTGAAGTACCCCAGGTAAACCCTGTCCACGGTCCCTCGAGCAGTGTTCAAAGTCTAAATGAGGAAGGGTAAGAATAAGTACAGAACATCATGGCAACTCAGTTGGAGGAGTCTCCAAATCGCGTGTGCAGGTCTCAAGGAGGGACAATCGTTTTCCAGGATAAAGTCATTCCAGCTCATTGAAAAGGAGAGGCATTAAGTTTTAAAAGTTGGTGCTATCTAACTACCAGGGTCTCCATTTTGTAGATGAGGAAACTGAGGCCCAGGGAAGCACGCAGCTGACCCAAGGCTGGCAGGCAGCCAGCTAGGGCCCGGATCCCCGCAGCAGGCCTACCCAAAGTTCAAAACATGGGGGTGCGGCCCGCCTACCTTCATGATGGCCAATGCTGGAGACATACCCAGCAGCCTCATGTCGTGGCGTCTTCCTGCCCAGGATCTGGAACTTCTGCCTATTGACTTTCACTTCTTACGGAGCCTCACTGCACCCGAGGCCATCCTTCGGGCCCCGGCCTTCCCCGTGGCACACACTCCACTGCACCTCTAGGCACGGGATGCCCTCAGGCCTCCTAGATGCAGAGCAGACACGTGGGCCGGCGATCACAGCGAAGGAACTATTTTTCTTTTTTGTAGAGACGGAGTTTCACTTTATCGCCCTCGGTAGAGTGCTGTGGAGTCACAGCTCACAGCAACCTCCAGCTCTTGGGCTTAGGCGATTCTCTTGCTTCAGCCTCCCAAGTAGCTGGGACCACAGGTGCCCGCCACAGCCCCCGGCTAATTTTTGATGCAGTTCGGCCGGGGCCGGGTTTGAACCCGCCACCCTCGGTATATGGGGCCGGCACCCTACCCGCTGAGCCACGAGTCTATGTCGCTCTCGGAACAGTGCCTTGGCATCACAATTCACAGCAACCTCCAACTCTTGGGCTTAAGCAATTCTCTTGCCTCAGCCTCCCAAGTGGCTGGGACTACAGGTGACCGCCACAACGCACCCTCCCCCCTCCACACCCCCAGCCACAGAGCTACAGGTGCTGAGGCGGGGTTGTGGTGGTTCCTTTAGTGGATGCGTATAAGCCCAAAAAGCTCATGTACGTTTTACTATGATTTCTTAAGCAAACACCAAGTAGGGTAAATTCTAACTGTAAAGTATTTGAACAATCAGACAAGTAGTATAAAAAGTATGTATAAGCAGGCAGTGCCGGTAGCTTGGTGAGTAGGGCTCCAGCCACATACACCCAGGCAGGCGGGTTGGAACCCAGCCCGAGCCAGCTAAAACAATGACAACTGCAACAACAAAAAAAAATAGTTGGGCATTGTGGTGGGTGCCTGTAGTCCCAGCTACTTGGGAGGCTGAGGCAGGAGAATCACTTAAGCCCAAGAGTTTTAACTTGCTGTGAGCTGTGGCACTAACCACACTCTACCCAGGGTGACAGCTTGAGACTGTGTCAAAAAAAAAGTATATAAAAGTGAAGGGCACCTCAAAAATTTCTCCTGGCCTCTAGATAAGCAGTCAGAGACCTGGTTAGAAGCTACTTGGAGACAGGATTTCCAGGCAAATTGTCCTTGGGATTATTGTACTTCTACCAGTTATCATTTCTTATTCTATTACTAGTAAGATTTAACAAATGCTGGTATTTTCTCAAGCACACAAAAGCTACCAACTGTTAGCACTTCTTGGATATGATAGGTAACGAATATTTTGGCAATACAAGTGAACTCGGAGCTATGTTGTAGATTTTGAATCTGTAAATAGGGTGATAATCCAACCAGGGGCACATTAGAGACAAGCAAATAGTATTCATAGTTTTGGAAGAAGCAGCCCAAATTGGCACTGAAGTTCACTCCATTTAGTCATTAGTCATTTAATATTAGTCATTTTTTGCTGCACAGTTACCACAAAGCTTAGTGAATTCAGACATTATCAGTTTCTGTGGGTAATACAGGAATGGTTCAGCTGAGTAACTGTGAGTGAAGGTCTCACAAGGTTACAATTAAGGGCTAAAGTTATCTTAAGGCTCCACTGGGGAAGACTGCATTTCCAAGCTCACTTCTGTGGTCTTTGGTAGGCTTCAGGATGTCGCTATCTCTTGGCTGGATAGCAGTTCTTTGCCATATTGTGTCTCTCTATACAGCAGCTCACAACATAGCAGCCATTTTCCCCCAGACTGAAAGAGATCAGGGGCTTAAATTGGAAGATAACAGTATTTTTGTCACCTATCCTTGTAAATGCCATGTCATCATTCCTGCTATATTCTATTCATTATAAGAGAATTTGTAAGTTCAGCCCACACAGAAGGGGAGATTTATACCAGGGCATGAAGATCAGGAAGGTAGGGATCATTGGGGTTGCCTGTTATATTACCAACTTATCAATAGCTTATAGTCAACTGACTTGAATATTAAAGAATTGGTTTAAGAATGGTGGAAGCGCTAGATATAAAGATAAAAGACCAAATGAAATCCATTCCATATCTACTGGTAGGCTGAGAAAGTTAGGAATGTTTCTATCATTCAGGACAGGCTGGGTGATGCTGTGCTAACAACTAAAAAACCTATTTACCTTTTATTCAGGCCGCATGTCCACAACTTGGCTGGGGGCTCTGGATCATTCTCATTCTGGGATCTAGGCAGATGGAAAAGTGCTATCTGGGATGCTACTAGTGTCCATGGAAAGGAAAGAATACACTGGAGGGCCGTGACATACCTTGCTCAGATGTACAGCATTTCTACTCACAACTGGTTAACTGGGTGGCTTACCCAAAAAAGGCTAGGAAGTACAATCCTAATATTTGCACTTCAAAGCCTAAAATATCTGGTGAACAGCAGACTACCACAAGCCACTCATCTCCCACAGGAACTACATGTCCTCTAGAATGGTTTATAATGAAATGACAAAACAGGTGTTAGTGAGCACGTGGGGCAACTAAGAATTCTTGTATGCAGCTGGCAGAAATGTAAGACAGTATAAACCACTTTGAATATGTCTTCATGTTTCTTGAGCAAATAACTATTAGTGAAATTTATCAGTTGTTTGTTAAGTACATGTTCAATTGTTTAAAGAGTTTTCCATGTGCAGTGGCTCACAATTGTAATTCTAGTACTCTGGGAGGCCAAGGTGGGTGGATTGCTTGAGCACAGGAGTTCAAGACCAGCCTGATCAAGAGTGAGGCCTTGTATCTAAAAAAACAGCCGGGTGTTGTGGTGGGTACCTATAGTCCTAGCTACTCGGGAGACTGAGGCAAGAGAATTGCTTGAGCCTAAAAGTTTGAGGTTGCTGTAAGATATGACACCACTGCATTCTACCAAGGGCGACAAAATGAGACTCTCAAAAAAAAATTGTTTTACCAAATATGAGGGCTCACAGCAGCTTTATTCATAATAGCAAAATCCCGAAACAATCCAAATATTCATCAGTAGAATATTAGTAGAATATTTGTGGCATATATATAAGTAACAGATTACTTGGCAATACGTTAAAATTTTGACAGTATCCAATTGTTTTGTCTGTTCCATTTTGTTTTCACAATGTTTTATGCCAGGAAATTTTTTTTTTTTTTTGAGACAGAGCCTCAAGCTGTCGCACTGGGTAGAGTGCTGTGGCATCACAGCTCACAGCAACCTCCAACTCCTGGGCTCAAGCAATTCTCCTGCCTCTGCCTCCCAAGTAGCTGGGACTACAGGCGCCCGCCACAATGCCTGGCTATTTCTTGGTGGCAGCTGTCGTTGTTTGGCGGGTCCAGGCTAGATCTGAACCCACCAGCTCAGATGTATGTGGCTGTATGTGCCTTAACCTCTTGACACAGGCACCAAACCTATTCCAGGAATTTTAATCTCAAATTACTCTTCACACAGCAGCCTTTTCTATCAATGCAACATGGTGTCATACTTGAATAGACAGTTGTAGAATTCACTTTTTCAATAGGAGTTATTTGTTCTGCCTGTGTGGTCTAAGTAGTTCTTGGTTTCTTATATCTAGTGACTGGCATTTAATTTTTTTTTCCCCCTGTGGTAGGATCAGATCCAGCCAGTTCCCTAAATTCCAGTTCCTTTAGGAATATGGAAGGTCTGGTTATAGAGACAAGCCAGTAAAGTGGACAGATCAGCGTAAGCTGGTGGTGACTGGGCCATCAAGCTCAATTCAATCAAATTCAGGTGTGTCCTGAAGAATGGTGAAAGGCTTTGGTCCTTAATGGGAAAATAGTAGATAGTGGACTTGTCAGAGATCGCCACTCAACTCTTACAAGATCCCATAAGTAGGATCTACAGTAAAATCGAAGATTTTAAATATATAGGTAGGACCCAGGACCCCTTTACCTAAACTGTCATAACAAAGCTGTGACAATACTGAGAATGTTTGTCACCTTCCCAAAGTTTACCTAATATTCTGAAACATATTAGCATGCACGTTATTTGTTAAGTGAATCATTAAAAGTGACTTCTAAAACTAGAGAGGACTTACGTAATCAGAAAAAAAAAAAGGTTAAAAAATGCTACTCATAATACAGTGGTTGAATACTTAATCACCATAAACTATAAAATGTAACAGATACCAGTGGGGGAAAAGCACATCTTTCAGACTTAAGACTAAGAGGCAGATATTACATGACACCAAAGGACAACCAAATCTCCTATGAGGAAGTCTTAAGTCAGATCTCAATCTGGTCATACTTTAACTATCAATTCACAGAAAATCTTGTTTTTTTTTTTTTTTGAGACAGAGCCTCAAGCTGTCACCCTGGATAGAGTGCTGTGGCATCATAGCTCACAGCAACCTCCAATTCCTGGGCTCAAGCGAGTCTCCTGCCTCTGCCTCCCAAGTAGCTGGGACTACAGGCGCCTGCCACAACGCCCGGCCATTTTCTGGTTGCAGCTGTCGTTGTTGTTTTGGCGGGCCCGGGCTGGATTCGAACCCACCAGCTCAGGTGTACGTGGCTGGCGCCTTAGCCCGTTAAGCCACAGGCACCGAGCCTCACAGAGAAATCTTAAACTTATACCACAGGGTTCCATCAGCAAATCTGTCAGAAATGCTTTAGAACCAACTTAATTTCAATACACAAACTGCAAAAGTGAAAAGAAAAAAATATATGAAAGGATACATGTAGATTAAAAGATACTTAGGAGATAGCAATTAATCACACTGATGAAATTTTTATTTGGATCGTGATTCAGACAAACCAACTATGACATTTGAGACGATAGAAATTGGAAGGTAAGTGATGTAAAGAAATTTTTTTTTACATGTGACAATAATATTGTGGTTATGTTTTCTAAAAGTCCCCATTCTCTAGACACAAACTGAAATGCTTATGTAAAAAATACTGGATGACTAAAAAAGTTCAAGAATAAGATACTGCTTGCCTCCATGCCCATACTCAGCGGTTAGGATGACGGCCACATACACTGGGGTTGGCAGGCTTGAACCCAGTCCAGGCCTTCTAAAACACGAATGACAACTACAACAAAAAAATAGTTGGGCGTTGTGGTAGGCACCTGTACTCCCAGCTACTTGGGAGGCTGAGGCAAGAGAATTGCTTAAGCCCAAGAGTTGGAGGTTGCTCTGCTTGGCTTTGGGCCATTCTTGAAGTGTGAATTTGTTAAGCTATAATCAGCTTTCTTTCCTAGTCTATTGTGTTAGGGAAGAGTTTGGACAATTCATAGCAGAAATGTGGAAATTGTTATTTTGCTAGTAAAAGTGGTAGAAATAAACCAGTTCAAGTAGCTGAAATTGGGAGATATTTCCCACTCTTCATGTAGGAACATGGCCAATGCTAGAGGGAATATAGCACTAGATGATGTAATGCTTTTTTTTTTTTTTGGAGACAGAGTCATACTCTGTTGCTCTGGGTAGAATGCCACGGCATTATAGCTCATAGGAACCTCAAACTCTTGGGTTCAAGTATGCCTCCCAAGTATCTGGGACTATAGACGTGTACCAATATTCCTAGCTAGTTTTTCTATTTTTAGTAGAGACTGAGTCTCGCTCTTTTTCAGGCTGGTATCAATCTCCTAAGCTCAAACAATTCACCTGCCTTGGTGTTCCAGAGTGCTAGGATTATATGCGTTTTAGCCACCACACCTAGCCAAGCTTCATTTTCAGTTTAAGGTCATACCTGAATTTGATACTTCAAAATAAAAATGATTCCAGTGTCTATAACTAGTCCAAGAGATAACTACTTCAATTACTGTGCTATAAGTGTTTTCCCAAACCTGATTTTGAATTTAACTGAGTGCAAGGAAAGCAACGAAACTAGTTTGCTTTATAACCAAGGACAAGAGCCTATATAGCATGGAAGTAAAGATCACCAGAGCTCTAGATTCAGACTGCCAAGTTTACAGCACAGTTCTGCCACATGCTTGATATATGACCTTTGGGGAAGTTACTTAACCTTTCGATTCTGCTGATAATTCACCTCTTAAGAGTTGTCAGAAGGATTAAATGAATACACATAAAAATGTACAAGTGACTGGTGTAAAATATGTTATTTATATGGTTCAGAATTTAGGGGTAGAGAGACTAACGTAGTCACATTAAGACTTTGATGAGAGTGGGCGGCGCCTGTGGCTCAGTGAGTAGGGTGCTGACCCCACATACCCAGGGTGGTGGGTTTGAACCCGGCCCCAGCCAAACTGCAACAATAAAAAAAAAAAAAAAGTCAGATATTGTAGTGGGTGCCTGTAGTCCCAGCTACTTGGGAGGCTGAGGCAAGAGAATTGCTTAAGCCCAGGAGTTGGAGGTTGCTGTGAGCTGTGATGCCATGACACTTTACCAAGGGCAATAAAGTGAGACTCTGTCTCAAAAAAAAAAAAAAGACTTTGATGAGTGTATTGTAGAACAGAGTAAAACAATGTTTTAAAATATTCCTGGCCAGGTGTGGTGGTTCATGCCTGTACTCTTAGCACTCTGGGAGGCCAAGGTGGATGGACTGCTCGAGCTTACAAGTTTGAGACCAGTCTGAACAAAATTGAGACCCTGTCTCTACTAAAAATAGAAAAAACAAACAAAAAAAACAACTGAGACAAGAGGATAGCTTCAGCCCAAGAGTTTGAGGTTGCTGTGAGCTACGATGTCATGGTACTCTACCAAGGGCAACAGCCTGAGACTCTTTCTAAAAAAAAAAAAAAAAATTTATAATTATATGTATATATCCTAAAGGCCAGGCACGATAGCTCATGCCTGTAATCCTAGCACTCTAGGAGGCTGAAGTGGGTGGATTGCATGAGCTCATGAGTTTGAGACCAACCTGAGCCAGAGCGAGACCTCATCTCTAAAAATAGCCTGGCATTGTGGTGGGCGCCTATAGTCCTAGCTACTTGGAAGGCTGAAGCAAGAGAATGGCTTAAGCCTAAGAGTTTGAGGTTGCTGTGAGCTGTGATGTCACAGCACTCTACCTGAGGTGACAAAGTGACATAAGACAGAAGTTACAGTTATACTAGGTCTTTTGAAAATTTTTCCTATTGAAAATAAAATTTATTGCTTCTTGGCCTTTTGGCTAAGAATAGGCATAGAATAAAATTTTAAAAAACAGGATGAAATTTTTCCTTAGTGCTTAAGACTTCATTCTAGTTCTCATTATCAAGATCAAAATTTAAAAATGTCTGTTTCAATAAAGATACACAATGAAAAACCCTGAAGTAAATGGTTCTTAAAAATCCATAATATAAGCCAGACAAATGTAAAAAAGTAAAGCAAGATGAGTTTTCTGATCATAAAATATTTATTAAGGTATACTTTAGGGAATATAGTGAATATAAAATTTAGGATCACAATATGAAGCAATTTTAAATCCTCTCAAAAGTCAGCACAGCCTTCAATACTCTGCAGATGTAAAACCACTGGTGAGACTCACTAAAAGCAATTTGACTAGTACAGAAGTGGGTTTTCATAAACATTTACAACTACAGCATCTGAATACTTCTTTCAAGTGCAAAACCACACCACATTACACTAATGCTGCAACAATGCATTCATTATTGTTCTCATTAGTCATTAGTAGTCAACTTGCATAAAACACCAGGAAAAAGCACAATGGAGCTCACAAAGTGGGCCAAAAAATGAACCTGTCCTTGCAAAACACACTTTGTAATGGAACAGACGTTAAAAAAAAGTATTATGCACATCACAGAAGCTGCATTCATTCCAAGGATCTCAAGTGTCATTTCCTTTTCTGTAAAATCAAATGACAAGAACCAGGCACAACTAATATTTGGGAGGCAGTGTGTAGCTAAAATTTCATTTAACTAATTAGTCAATGATTTTTAAAATCCCCATAAATCTTTTCTGTCCTGAGGTAGTTGCAAAATAAATTGTAACTTGGATATCAACTAGCTGAGGCTTTGACTCATTAAAACTAGCTGTTACAGACAGGAACTACCTTTTGAAATTTAAGACAGTTGAGAAATGGGCCTCTTACTACACACACAAAATGATGGCTATGTGGGAAAGAGGATTAGCTGCTTCAGAACGTGAGATATGGTCCACCATTACTTCTACCCTCCCCCACCCATTTTAAGATTCTTTATTGTCCAAAAAGCCACCAGGAACAACATAGTGGAAGTAGACAGATCATCGTCCTTTGCTGTAGCCAGGGAAGAAAAGGTCAAGTAGAGTCTGTAGAATCTCATTGGGAATCATGATGTAATTCTGGCCAAGATCATGCCGACAAGCAGGGCAGGAGAAAACTTGGGCCTTAAAGGAACGCTGCAAGCAATCCTAAAGTAAAACCAATGGAAAAAACAAACAATAAAAAAACACCCAATTTTATCTGAGGGTAAAGCATGTAGAAAAAGCATTTAGCAACTTATTCTGGGAACTAGAAACTTAGTGTTTGGTAACAAGAAATATACAAGATGAAAAGACCTACATCTGCACTATGAAAAAGCCTACAGTCATGATTTTAGTTACACCTCTGGCACACTCACTGTGAGACTTCAGGTAAATGATTTAACTATTTTGTGCTTCAAATTCCTTACCCAGTAAAATGATGGTGTTAGAGATTACATGTGATTTCTACTAGCCTAATCTTTTAGGTTGTATTTTAATCCTGTTCTTTCCCCTCCTTAGAACTAGTTACATATTTTATCAAATCACTGAACACATAATGGGTCTTTAAAATATATATTTAGGCTTGGCACCTGTAGCTCAAGTGACTAAGGCGCCAGCCACATACACTGGAGCTGGTGGGTATGAATCACACCTGCCAAACAACAATGACAACTATAACCAAAAGTAGCCAGGCATTGTAGCGGGCATCTGTGGTCCCAGCTACTAGGGAGGCTAAGGCAAGAGGATCGCTTAAGCCCAAGAGTTTGAGGTTGCTGTGAGCAATGACACCACAGCACTCTACCCAGGGCGACAGCTTGAGACTCTGTCTCCTCCCCACCCCCCCCAAAACACACACACACACACACACATACATATATATATATTTAGCTATGTTAAATATACTCAAGGTCAGGCACAAACTCATAGGCAGAAGATTTGTTTCCATTTTACAAAAAACTAAAGTTCTGAAGTTGGATAGGGCACACAATCACTACACTTCATAAAGCAAGAGTCCAATGCTTGACTAAAACTCAAACTTTCCTTTTATGCCATAATGATAACACAATATTTAATTCATCTGGGCATTCTGCCAGATATAATCTTAGACTTTTTTTTTTTTTTTTGGCCAGGGCTGGGTTAGAACCTGCCACCTCCAGCACATGGGGCCAGCGCCCTACTCCTTTGAGCCACAGGTGCCACCCTAGACTCTTTATTAATATGTGAAACTACTCCAGTTTGCACTGTAATATATAAACTATATAAGCTATTACACTGTAAAGAGCAATGACACTTATTTCTTCATTTCAACTCTTCCTCAGAAGTTATAAATGTTATAGAATATCTCAAAATATTAACAGTATTACCATTACTATCAAATTAAAATATGCATTTACCATCAAGATATAATTAAATGCTTCTTAATTGGCAAGGTTCCATAACTATCCTACACACTTCATGGAAAAATGCTTCTTAGCTCACTAAAAAGAAAGTACAGCAAATAGGCCTAATACTGGAAATGACAAAGGAATTTCACTTACTTTACAGACATTGTGGAAGCATTCTGTTGTCACAGGCTGGTAAACTAGCTCCTGGCAGCAGACACACATAAAAGACTGTTCCAACTTTTTCAGAAAATTCTAGAATGGTACCCAAGGGGAAGGAAACAAAAGTTGACAGTTCATAACATACTAAGTGATCAGAAAAAAGTGTATTAGCAGTTAAAAGGTATAAAAATATAGCTAGATAGAAGAAATAAGACTTACTGTTCAACAAATTAGTAGAGGGATTACAGTAAACAATTTATTGTATACTTCATCAATATAGTGAGAAAATAATTCAACTTCCTAGCATAAAATGTTTGAGGTGATGAATATTCCAATCATCCTGAATTTTTATACATTATATGAATGTATCAAAATTTCACTTATACCGCCAAAATATGCATGTCTATAGTGTATCAAAAAAGGGTCTTAGTTATATTAAATGTTTTCTAATAAGAAAAAAAGTCACTCTTGTAACTACTCGAGATAAGCAAACTTATAAGCTGAAGAAACTGTATTCCCCACACAGTACTAGGGCTGAAAACGCTGCAAAGTCAAAATATATGCCATTAAAGTCAAAGTCCGACTAAGCACAATAGCTCATGCCTGCCATCTCAGCACTTTGGCAGACTGAGGCAGGACGATTGCTTGACGTCAAGAGTTTGAGACCAGCCTGGACAACATAGTGAGGCCCCAGTTCCAGCTATTCAGGAGACTGAGGTGGAAGGATTGCTTGAATCCAGGAGTTCAAAGGTGCAGTAAGCTATGATTATACCACTGTGCTCTGGCTTGGGCAACAGATTAAGATCCTATTTCAAAATAAAAAATAAAGAAAAAAGGCAAAGTCCCCCTAAACCGCACATTCCTGGGATAAACTATTCTTAGGTAAAAATATAATGGGCAGCTTTGTCTCCAGGTCATTACCTGATGGGTTGCCTTTTTATCTTTGGCGATTACCAAATTTGAATTTTTTAAGCTTTAAAGGAAGGACTATGTACTAATACTCTCTATAATATCTAATACTACAAAGAATTACAATTTATTCTTTTAGGATTATTCTGTGATATTTTGCCTTCATCCAGAAGTCCCATATTTTCCTGATGCCAATGTTTAAAGTGGGATAAAATTATAAAAAGTAGAGCTACCTAAAGTATATGATCAAATGGATACTTTATTCTCTTCAAAAGCCATTACCAATTTCATTTTATCCAGGCTGTTTCTTTTAAACTAGAAGGAAAGGTACTTCTTTTTGAGTAGTCATGAGGATAATCCTCTATTCAGTTCTTTTGGTAGTAAGGAAATACATTTTATGGGTTTTTTTAGGTTAATAGAAAACACAGCCTTTACAGCAATTAAGTTAAATTAAATGTCACATTCTAAGAAGATGTCTTAGCATGCTTGTAATCCTAGCATTCTGGAGGCCAAGACAGGTGGACTGCCCGAGCTCAGGTGCTTGAGACCAGTCTGAGCTAGAATGAGACTTTGTCTCTAAAAATAGCTGGGCGCTTGTAGTCCCAGCTACTTGGGAGGCTGAGGCAAGAGAACCACTTGAGCCCAAGAGTTTGAGGTTGCTGTGAGCTGTGACACCCCAGCACTCTACCAAGGGTGACAGACATCTTTGACCAATGAACACGAACTATGAAAGTACATTAGTATACTACAACACATTAAAAAATATGGCACTTAATGGGGAGATGTTTTATAAACTCAAACTTTAGAGCAAGTACCCTCTGCTCCCTGCCAAACTACTTTGTTAATAACCAATATTTTCCTGGACTTCCATGTGTCTATAATATGGGTATATGTAATACAGGTATTTTGACTTCCTATAATGTGCTAGACACTCATCTACAGTGGCAATAAGAAAACAAAGTCTCTGCTCTCAGGGAACTTTTATTCCTATTCTGCAGACTAAGGGTAGATGCAGAAGACCTCTCTGAGAAGTGTAGTATTTATGCAGGCTTAAAGGATATGAAGGAGTAAGCCACATGAAGACAAGAACGCATTTCAGTCAGAAAGAATATGCTGAAAAGGCCTAGGGCAGCAACAAATTGAGTGTGTTTAACTAGCACAGAGACTATATAGTCAAAACAGTTTGGGCTCAAAAAGGTAGGAAGAGAAGACTACAGATGAAGCCTGGGCTATTGATCACACAGGGCCTCGGGCAGTAGTTTGTATATAAATGTACACACATTCATATGGATTTAAAGTCACTGTTGGCTAACACCCAGTTTTCTGGCTTATTTGAAGAGTATGGGCATAAAACTTGTCCAGGGCAATAGTATATCAATATCCAAAGCAACTGCTAGCAACAAGGTCACACGAATCTGACCATGACAGGACAAGTCCTATAGAGATAGTACTAGTGGGATATCACCCAGGAGGAGGAGAAATTCATGGGCACTCAGGTGGCTTTTTCTTCCATTTATATTTGCTGCTTTCTCTCTTGCCTACCCAGATAGAAGTCACCTGAGTTATCATAACCTGTATCCTTTACACCCAGAGAATAATTAGACTGATTAACAACGGCTCACTGTATTTTAACTTCTCTAAGTGAAAATAAGTCTAATCTAACAAAGTCAGTCTCTTATACCTGGGTCTCTTGGCTAAAAACGTAATTCCACAGAGTGAAATCACTTTTCCTATGTCCTCCTCCTACCAAAGATAACTCAACATATCACATTTACAGATTTATAAGCAAAGGAAATGATAATTCCAATTAACCCCATTTCAGACATATGAGATGTTCTAACCAATTAAATGAAAGAAAAAAGAATTGTGAAGAAGAAATTACTAAGATGACAACAAGATGGATTTTCAAGATAGGCTACTAGAGCTCACCCACAATAGTTGTACATCAACCATTTTGGAGGGAAAGAAAACAGAAAAGTAATCCTATTACAAATGATAAGGGGTCAGTATCTAACAGAAGATTCAAATTTATAAGCAAAATTGAAGTCACAATAAAAGTGAACAAGGAATGAACAGGCAATTCACATCTGAAGCCTCCAACCTTTGGGACTTGATAATTTCACTTTAAAATTTTATGATTGCCTGAAAATGAGAAAAACCTTTAAAATTATAAAATATTTAAGTAAATCAGTGCTGGCTTATTTTATCCCTAAGTTGAACATACAGGTTTGAAAATTGTGTTGATTTGCTTAAAACTTACGCTACTAGGCAGGCAATTTTGTACTATAACAAAAACTTTCCTGGTAAGTTTTAGAGTAGGTTGCTTCTGTTTCACAGCTGAAAATTCCTCCTAGGAATAGTACACCTCAAAGTACTGTTTTAAGTTCAGGTACAGAGAAGTCAAAACCCAGTATCTAAGAGGCTTAAATTTATAACCACTTAAATTTATTGCTTTGAAAGGTGGTGACACTGGATGAGAAAATTGAATAGAAAGAACAAGTTTTGACTGACTAGTAAAAATACTTCATAAGAAAATTATTTTTCATTATCTGTTAATATTAGAATGTTATTTAAACAAATCTTTACATACTGGTCCTTCCACAAGAGATGCAAGCACTTCATCCCACAGCTTCTGGTTTTGACAGTCCTCTCTTATTAGATGTTGTTGCTGAGAAGTTAGTTGGAAAGCCTCAACTGCTTCTGCTGAATCTGATGCTTTGAACCCTTTGGAGGCACTGGGACAGTCATCTAGGTTTGCTTAAAAAAATAAGTCAGCAGACTTATAAATAGTTCTAAGCAGAATTATGAAACAAGAGTTAACTGGCACCAGGAATGTTTAGCAGAAAAATATCCAGCGTAAAGCAGCATCTAACTTCCCCTGGAGTTTAGGATACTGGATTTGCTGCTATTCTGGCTCTGCACTACTAAAAATACACAAAAAGACCTACCCTCTACCCACCCCCGCCAAACTATTTGAGTTTAATTTCTTATGAGTCTCAATTTATTCTAATATTTTTCTTTATTAAAAAGTTTATTAGGATTTATGTTCTTCAATCATGACCTACCATCTGAAGTTGGCCTTTTTGTGGCTCCACAGGCCTGCTTCTTTGACTGTCCTTTAGTCTTCTTCCCTTCCTTATCTGAAGGGTAACCTGCTGGATACTGATGGGACGGAGAAGTACAATGTAGATTTGAGCTTCACAGAGAAGGGGGTTCTAGATCCTTCTGAGACATTTTTAATAAGGAGAGGGGGACTACACTTTCCCCAAACCAAAAGACTTTAGCTAAAGAAAAAATATAGACATTTAAAGAAAAGAGTTCAGGCTTGGCGCCTGTGGCTCAATGGGCTGAGGCGTCAGCCATGTACACCTGAGCTGGTAGGTTCGAATCCAGCCCAGGCCCGCCAAACAACGACAGCTGCAACCAAAAAATGGCTGGGCATTGTGGCAGGCACCTGTAGTCCTAGCTACTTGGGAGGCAGAGGCAGAAGACTCGCTTGAGCCCAGGAATTGGAGGTTGCTGTAAGCTGTGATGCCACAGCACTCTACCCAGGGCGACAGCTTGAGGCTCTGTCTCAAAAAAAAAAAAAGAGTTCAAAGGACAGATGACTATTCAAATCCCAAATTCAGGGTAAAACCACAGAGCTTTGACTGCTTTGATTCCATCTTATAATACAATGATCTTAGTTTCAGATCTAAGAGAAGAAAGATAAGTCTTTTAAGAGTTGTGATTAGGCAGCTTAAAGTTTAAGAGAAGAAAAGTAAAACCTATATATGAAGGTAAGTGAGGATCAACCATAGAGCACAACAGATGGTAATCAAATAGGTGGGATTATAGTAAATTGTGTGGAGTTAATCAAAACCAAAACCATTAAGAGTCAAATTTCTTACCTCCCAAGATTAGTGGGGGTGGGGGTTTTGGAAAACTAAAAATGACTAAATTGCTAGCTCTTCTACCAGCTAAGGGTTATACTTTAAAGAAATTCTATTACCCTGATGTTTTAATAGCTACCCTTTTTGCAGGGGGGGAGCATGCTTTATGATAATGCTCATGCTTAAAAACTCAATGTTTTAGGCATAAGTGATATTATAAACATCAATGATATTATAAACGCATCATAGATGGGCTCACATGCTTCTGCTCTGAACCTTGGGATATAAAAAACCTTCTGAAATTAATTTGGCAAATTTTTTTATATTTAGTTATAAAAAGTATAATTTTGGTAGTTATTTTAGCAGATAATGGCTCTTGTTTAAACGATCAGTTCTATGAGTTGAAAAAGAAAAATACAGAAACAAGATTTGCACTAGAAGACACACACTCACCTGCCTGGGTGGTCAGACACTTGCCCATAGTTCAGCCCCTACACATGCAGTGTAGGTAGAGCCAAGGGAAATGACAAAGCTGGCAGTCTTTACAGGAAGCACACCAATGGGGAATGGTGGGGGATGAACTCAAACCATGCTCTGAAGTCAGTGTCAGGGACAAAATCTAGGGTATACAGGCAGTGAAGGGGAAATGCAGCCATACCATCCACTATGCATACAAAACCAATAAAGTCTTTCATGAGTTAATAGCTGAACATGGTTGTAAAGGGGAAAAAAAGGAAAAGCACTAAAGGTGGTGGCAGGGCAGGGAAGCAGCTTTGCAGGGGAAGAGAAAAAAAGGGGTGAGGAAAAGTGAGAAGGGTAGAAAGCAGATCACTCCTATAAGCCTCTTTTCCACCCTTCCCCTACAAGACATACCCCTGCACCCTCTAAAATGAACATCCCTTCTCAAGGCCTCCTATACTTAAATTTTATGAATTCCCTTTCCCTCATACTTCATTTCCAAATTGAAGTAGAAATATTTTACTTTTTATTGACAAGTCCAGCTTTCCCCAGTACAATCCTTGGTCCTAGAACAGGATGACACCTAGAATGCTACCTTTTCACTTCTTTATCTTCTGTGTATTTGCACAATCTTATTCCTCACCCCTTATCGTCCACTGATCAACTGCTGTGGGTTATATCCAGTGTTAGGGCATACCAGAGAATAGAGGTGTACAATTTTATGAACATACAAGTAGCCTAGGCAAATATAATCTAACCTGTAAACGTAGACATAATCTCCTTGACCGTTCTATTCCTTCTGAGGTCCAAGGAGCAGGTTCTACATCATCTCTTCTTAAAAGATACCGCCAAACTAAGAATCCATGGCTTGATGAAATCTCTGGCCAGTATTTCACCACCTAAATCAAAATATATTAGTACTGGTTTGAGATATAAAGTTTAGATTTATTAACAATATTGCATTAGTTTTGTAAGTAAACTTGGCAGAACTAAATGCAATTCAGAAGGTATTTGCTTTGCTGTAAAATAAGTAAAAAATATCCACTAAAATATTGTTTTGATCTAATCCCTATTAAGACAGTTTCCATGTAAGTGTAGATGGCTACATAGTAACAAATTATGACAATTAACAGAATTGCTCATAGGTAGATTAAAATAGTGGCCGTGAATATCCCCTCTCTTTTTTTTTTTTTACTTTTTCCTTTTTGAGACAGAGTCTCACTTTGTCACCCTTGGTAGAGTGCCGTGAGGTCATAGCTCACTGCAACCTCTAACTCCTGGGCTCAAGTGATTCTCTTGCCTCAGCCTCCTAAGTAGCTGGGACAATAGGCGTCTGCCACAATGCCTGGCTATTTTTAGAGATGGGGTCTTGCTCTTGTTCAGGCTGGTCTTGAACTCCTGAGCTAAGGCAATATGCCCACCTCGGCCTCCTAGAGTGCTGGGATTACAATAGTGAGCTACCTTGCCCACCCCTCTTTGTTCTCTGAGACAAAGTCCTGCTCTGTCCCCCAGGTAGAGTGCAGTTGGCATGATAGCAGCTCACTGGACCTCAAACTCCTGGGCTCAAGCCATCCTCCTGCCTCAGCCTCCCAAGCAGCTGAGACTACAGGTGTGCACCAGGACGCCTGGCTAGTATTTCTATGTTTAGTAGAGATGAGTTCTTGCTCTTGTTCAGGCTGGTCTTAAACTCCTGAGCTTAAGCAATCTTCCCATCTCAGCCTTCCAGAGTGCCAGCACCACAGGAGCCATCATGCCCAGATGATACCCCAATTTTAAATAACGCCTGCAAATCTATTTTTATTATAATGTGCTCTGATTTGAAAATCTATTACAATAAAATGACTCTGAAAAGAATCGAGGTCTATAATAGCCAAGTGATATAAATGGTTTTATCATAGAGAATATATATTTAAATCTTAACCCAAAATATAACTCTGCTCTTTGGAATTTTGTATAAGCTTTAAAAAAAAAGTTTGCTTTGTGTATCTGTTTCAGAGAAAGTAGAAATAACTAAGATGGCCCACTGTTTCCTCTAGCCCACCCACAGTTGTTCCCTGTGGCAACCTTGCCTTGAAACCCAGGAAGAATGACAAACAACATGTCATGCCAGATAGAGCACCTTATAAATGCCATCATATCTGTTGCCTTCTTCGGGAGCATATTTGCTGATCTTCCTCCCTTTAAAACTGCGTATCACTCTGACTGGCTTACCAGCTCTCCAATTCCGAGACTCTGCTCCAATTTTATCATCCAATGGAGCATCACAGTTTAGGGCCAATGCCCTAAAAAACAAACAAAGAAAGTCTTTATACCAAGTAATCTTTCTTCTAGTATATAATGGAGTCATTAGCACAATTAAAAGGTGAATTATGCCTTACCTGATGGTTAAGATTCTATGATTCTTTCCATATTATTCCAGATAATAGGATTATGCTTTCCCCCACCAGCAGAGAAGACAAATCAGTTTTCTGATGTCATCCCCAAGCCAGGGGATTGGTTCTCAGATAGCCTGTAGGGTTCTTCTGAAAGTAATAACATCTGTGCCACGTATAATAGAAAACAACTAGAAATACATGGAATTTTCTTTAAATAACGTTTTTTGAGGGAAGGGAGAACGTTGGAAAACTAAAGCAAGTGATTGTTTTAATGGTTATTTTTGATAAGGGAGGTAAATTGCTGGGATAATGTTGAAAGGAATCCAGAAATATATATTTGTCATCAAGGTTCAAATGATCTTCCTAGGTCTATTTCCCACATTCCAGATAATAAAGATTCCTAAAAGTTTAAAAGATTAAGAACAAGTACAGTATGAGATATTCTTTAAAGGCCTCTATAAAAAGATAAATTTAAACAAGACTGAAGCATCCAAATGCCTGTGCTAAATCAAGACAAAGACTTTCCTTTCTTAGAGTCAGGATCTCACTCTGTTGCCCAGGCTAGAATGAAGTGGTATGATCACCGATTACTATAACCTCGAACTCTTGGGCTAAAGCAACCACCTGCCTTAGCTGAGACTACAGGCACGCATCACTGGGCCTGGCTAATTTTTTGTAGAGATGAGGGTCTTGCTATGGTGCCCAGGTTGGTCTTAAATTCTTGACCTCAAGTGATCCTCTTGCCTCAGCTTCCCAAGGCACTGGAATTATAGGCATGAGCCAGTGCACACAGCCAACAATGAAGATTTTAGTTTGGTTAACATCACTACGTTTTACTGATGACACATAGACAAGGAGGAACACTCAGTTGGAAGAAGCACCTGACTTAGCTGGAACTTGCTTAGTATGTGTATTCACTTAGTAATAAATTAGTGAGTTTATCAGATGTTAGAAGTCCTCTTTTTGAAAACCTCATCCTACCAAAATCTCTTTTAAAACTGTTTTTAGTATTTTAAGATACCAGTTTTAGAATCTGTTTAAAATTAGTATTTTCCTTTAAGACAGCTACTTCGTAACTTAAGTGAAAAGAAAACATTAAGAATATGTAAAGTTAAAAGAAGCATACCTAATCTGGTGAAATCATATAGGATACAAAATACTTCTTCAGGGTATAATTCTTCTCATTCAGGCTCAAATTAAAAATAGACCTTAAAACTGTATGACTAACCTATTGAAAAGAAATCTCTTGACCACAGTTATCTTTTAAAAGTAAATGAACTTATTTTGTTTTTAAAAATAACTTTTATAGCTGTAGTCCAAGAGTTAAAGCTTACCAAGTTATCTTTAGTTAAAAGGGAGATGCATTAAAACTATGGAAGGTAGAAGAAAATATAGCCATCAACTCTAGGGCTAGAATTATGTCTTATAAATGAAATATCTACCGATATGTACATACTTTTATCTTCTTAAAGACCTAGGATAAGTACTGCCTTCATGTTACTGAGTGGAATGTTTTGAATGCTCACAGGTACTTTCAATCATAATTATTACCATCTCTAACCAGCACTGTCAACTGACTTCTAGCTTTAGATAAGTATACAGGCTATCCAAGTATGTGAAGAGCAGCAGAGGATGAAAGTAGGCAAAACAGCAATAAAGCTCTTGCATTACTCTATCTACAGCTCAACCGGTCAGTTGCCATTAACTCCCCTGATAAAGAATAACCAGATTACCTTGCTGCACTCGACAGTTTCTTAAAAGTGGAAGAACTAGGAAGAAATAGGACTAAGTTTCTCAAGGAAGAAGGTGTCAAATTACCGCTTAGCAAAGAAGCAAAAATGAACTGAACCATACACTTTGGAAAAGAGTGTGTTTGGGCCAGGCTTTCTTCTCAGTTTTCATGTTTCTAAGATACAGGTACCTTTGTTCAAAAAGTCTTAAAACCACAAGGTGTATTCATAACACAATGTGACTGAATGTTTAAGTCCCTGTGATAAGTCAATTCTAAATTGTTCTGACTTACTATTTCATTTTCGCTACCCTCTTTAATAGCAAAGATTATTACTGCTAGTCAATTATTTTCTAATAAGATTCTAAGAGTACTTATTAGATTGTCCAAAAGTTTGAAAGGAATCTTAGCATGTGTATTGTAAGGGTGGGTAGTTATAAAAGAGGTTTCATTCAAACAAAATAATCTATTATTAAAGGGAAAATATTTTCAGAGTTGACAACTTGAAAAGGCCCTTTTGCAAATTAAAGATACATTTTCATTGACAAAAGCACAAAGTATTTCTTTTAAGATCATTCCTCTTGAAGAGCTACTTTCTCACTAAAGAACAGCTAGGGACTAAATTCCTGCACCTCAGGAATGTTTTCACCAGCAAATCTGACCTGTCTCCTCTGCTGGTTTAGTAAAAATAATCCTACTGTCAGAAATAATATAGAAGACATAAAAACAGATTCTTTGTAACTTGGTATGCAATAAAGTCTTGAAATTATACTGGTATATTCTTTATTTCACACGGTAATCAGAAATTAAGGGGACACTACTTAAAACCGAGTGAATTAAACTGATCATGAAATATACTTTTACTTAATTCACAAAATACCCTGACTTTATGAAATGATTACAAAATTTTCAGCACAACAAAATATAATCTTTGCTGTCTGATAGCGAAGATTACTTATCTATTACTGATGTTGGTATTCACAAACACAAAATGAAACTGTTTTGGAAAATTATTCAATTTTCTGTTTCCATGGGAGCTGGGATATAGATATTTCTATAGAATAAAGGTCAGCACAAGGTGGCTTTTTTGTAATGCCATAAAGGAGATATAGTTAGAAAAGACTTTTTGTAACTAAACAAACATTTCCTTTTATAAGCATTTAGACGATATCTTGTTGGTATATATAAACCCTGAAAGTACCTTGAGTGCAGTTCTGACTAAGCTATCTGATACATCACTTATGAACATAAAGTGGCTCCCTTACTTTCCACAGATGTGAGTTTTCTCTAAAAAGAAGTGTGTCACTTTAAAAGTTAAATCTGTGTTGAGTAAAACATCACTTTTGCTTTCACCTGTGGGGTGTAGACATGCCACCTTGTCTTTAATTTCATTTATATTATATAGGCTCCTTTCCTTCAGAGGTGTCTACATGTTTTCAAATGCACAGTACATAAACATGTATTCAGACTGGCAATTGTGCCATTTAAGGATGCCTATAGACAATGATATAATCAGACAATGGAATTTTAATTTCAGATCTTTATCTCTCAATATAAGATTCTCTCTTACAAATTACAGTCCTATAATAATCAAACTGTTATACAACGTCACATCCAAATTCTAAATAGTCTTTAAAGTAGTACCTGTTCATGTTTGTTAATGTTTGATCAGCTGATGGTGCACCGATTCTTTTATTGCCAGCCAGATTTTTACCACCACTTCCAGTGTATGTGAATTCATCACCTCGGTCCTATAAGAGAAGATTTTCTGCATTAAGACACTTAAACTCAAGTTATAATTTCACCAATTCTTTTTTTTCTGAAAACAAAGTCTCACTTTGTTGCCCTGGGTAGAGTGCCATTGCATCATAGCTCACAGCAACCTCAAACTCTTGGGTTTAAGCGATTCTCTTGCCTTAGCCTCCCAAGTAGCTGGGAATAGAGATGCCAACCACAACAGCTGGCTATTTTATTGTTGTAGTTGTCATTGTTTAGTAGGCTCGGGCCAGGGTCGAACCTGCCAGCCCTAGTGTATGTGGCTGGCGTCCTAACCCCTGAGCTATGGGTGCTGAGCCAATTTCACCAATTCTTATTTCAAAGTCAGAATATTTGGTTAGAATGATTTGATGTGTTCTTTTCAGGTGTCTACCAAGATAATACAAAATTCAAATGCAATCTTATGTGAAGTACACCTTCAAATTATACCACCTGATCTAAAGCTTTCACTTAAAGTTAGAATTTCCAACGTCTCTCAACATGGCTATTCTTATGCTATTATGTATTTAAATAATCTATAGGATGTTACGAGATAAAGCCTTATTGGTTAGAAATACTTTAACATTAAAATAAACTTATCAATACTAGCTTATAGGCTCTTTGATAAACATTCAATAACTGATTTCTCAACTGCCATCTATACCATACCTAAGTTTGCTACCAAATTTCAAGGTTTTTTTTTTTTTTTTTGAGACACAGTCTCACTATCTCATCCTCGGTAGAGTGCTGTGGCATCACAGCTCACAGTAACCTCAAATTCTTGGGCTTAAGCAGTTCTCCTGCCTTAGCCTCCCAAGTAGCTCGAACTACAGGCACCCGCCACAATGCCCAGCTATTTTGTTTTGTTGCTGCAGTTGTTTTAGCTGGCCCAGGCCGGGTTCAAACCTGCCACCTTTGGTGTAGGTGGCTGGCACTGTAACCACTGTGCTACGGGCACTGAGCCCAAATTTCAAGTTCTAATCTTGATACTAAATTTTATAAAGCAAGTTTATCTAAAAATCTCACTGAAATTCTAACAGCCTAAGTTCTGTAACATTTCATATCCTCTGGGTTCATCCATATTGCATTCAGATAAAAAACTGACCTACCATTAAAAAGAACGTTACGGAGAAATTTGAAAACTAAGCAGCAGTATAAAATGCCTATTAAATGTAAAGTAAAATATATGCCATAAGAAAATGTTACATAAACTAGCTCCATAATTATTTTGGTAGTAACTAGAAATTTATATTGATATTAAAGTCTCTTCCTAATTCAATATTCAAATTGAGAAAACTATCAGTATGCAATAAATTCTACTAACACTAGTTTTTTTGTTTTTTTTTTTTGAGACAGAGCCTCAAGCTGTCACCCTGGATAGAGTGCTGTGGCATCACAGCTTACAGAAACCTCCAATTCCAGGGCTCAAGTGAATCTCTTGCCTTCGCCTCCCAAGTAGCTAGGACTACAGGCGCCCGCCACAATGCCCGACCATTTTTTGGTTGCAGCCGTCATTGTTGTTTGGCAGGCCCGGGCTGGATTCAAACCCGGCAGCTCAGGTGTACATGGCTGGCGCTTTAGCCCTTTGAGCCACAGGCGCTGAGCCTAGTGATTTTTTTTTTTTTTTTT
>CAUYRH010177534.1:0-10560 GCA_963574655.1 Perodicticus potto
AGCAGAGAGATCTGCAGTCATTCTAATATTCTTCCTCTTGTAGGTTATGGTTTTCTTACATCTGGCTGCTTGCAGAATTTTCTCCTTCATATTAACTTTGTGAAATTAATTATAATGTGTCTGGGAGATGCCTTATTTGGGTTGAGTCATGCTGGGGTTCTGAATTTGTTTGCTATCTGAATTTCAGAATCTCTTGGCATATCTGGGAAGTTCTTTTTGATTATCTCATGGAGTAGAGTATCTGGGCCTTTTGAAGCAACCTTGTCACTTTTAGGGATTCCTATAAGTCGAATATTAGTTTTCTTCTAATTACCATAGAGCTTTCTGAGAGAATAATCCATTTTGTTCTCCACTTCTCTTCCTCTTTGAGCATTTGGGAGTGTTCAAAAGCTTTGTCTTCAGTGTCAGAAATCCTTTCTTCTGCCTGCTCCATTCTGTTACTGAGGGACTCTACTGTATTTGTCAGATCTTTGAGGGCTGCAAGTTCTTGTCTCAATGTATCAAAATCTTTGGTGAT
Source organism: Perodicticus potto (assembly GCA_963574655.1). Classification (NCBI taxonomy): domain Eukaryota; kingdom Metazoa; phylum Chordata; class Mammalia; order Primates; family Lorisidae; genus Perodicticus; species Perodicticus potto. The sequence goes on from CAUYRH010177534.1 coordinate 518, forward strand.
TTTGTCTTTGAATTCATTGAATTCTTGCGACAACTTTTGAAATGCTCCTTGAATTTCTAATTCCAAGTTTATTTCCATTCTATTAATCTTATTTGCAATCCAAATTCTGAATTCAATTTCTGACATCTCAGCCATTTGTTTTGAATGGGATCTACTGATGTATCCACCATGTTGTTCCTTGGGGGAGTTGATCTACTATGATTATTCATGTTGCCTGAATTTTTCCATTGATTCCATCCCATGATTATTTTATACTGTTTGGCTAGATGAGCAGATAATGTAAAATTTGGTTGAGGGCTCCTGGAGTAGGGATTAACCAGCCCTTTGCTCAAGAGCTGGCACTGGTGTCTATACCTTTTCCCCTAGAGCTTTGCACAGGACCTGTACAGTGCTATGGCCTGAGACAATGGGGACCTGCTTGGTGTGGTAGCTCTGTCTTATTTTCAGCTGGCCTCTGTCCAATCTTAGTGAATCAGTAATCATGGGTTGAAGTCTCAGGTATTGTTTGTTTCCTTGGGGTCGCAGCTTGCCTCAGCAGGGTTGATGTGCCTTCTTCAAACTTCTCTCTTGGCTCAGCTCCAAACTATCAACTTACTTGATAAACTTTGTCCTTTAACTCTCCTTCTGGATGGGAATCTCTCTGGAAAGCTGGCTCCAGTCGGCCATCTTGCCTCCAACCCCAGATTCTACTTTTCGATAATTTGCCTGTTCATGCCTTTTGAAAATACTTTATTGAGTTAATATATATAAATACTCTTAATTAATCCTATATTTGAGTCTTTTGCCAGTTGTTGACTTGAAGATTTTGAAACATTCATCTATTCACTTTGTCTATGGCATCCTTTATAGACAAGAAATCAATAATTTTAAATAATAACTGATCATTTCTTGCCTTATAGTTTGTTCTTAACACCAAGGATGCAGACAGCTGCTTGAAACCCTGACAGTTTATAAAACAGTAGTAAATAATGTTTGGGATTTTAAGAGATACATTTTTCTAACTGGGTAGAAAAATAGTGTTAAGAAATATGTTTGCTGATTTTTTAGTAAGTTAAATCAGTATGAGGTAAAAGTAAATGTCAAACAGAGTTTTAAAAAAGCTAGGAAAACATGCCATTTCTCCTTTAAAGAAATTGTCATCACACAGAACCACAATAGAATTTTAACTTAAGACATGACTTAATTTAATTCACTACAAAGCTTTTGTCTATAGGTGCTTTTATTATTACCTGAAGTGCTTAGTACATGTTGTTGTGCAATGCTTGAAATAGAGAAATTTTGTAAAATAATAATGTTTTTGAATTGTGAAGAAAAAGAAAAATATTAAGTTCATTTCTTTCTCTAGTTCATTTCTCCAGCAGATGCCAATGGAGAAATGATGCCACTTATTTTTTCCTGATGGTGGATTGCTGGTCATGATTCTTGTTGAATCATGACAATTTATACTATATATATAATTTGGTAAATGTTATTTGTGGTTTCTCAATTCTGTTTATAAAGAAAGCTAAGAGAATGGGGAGTGATAGTCATTAGTGTGTCTGTAGCAAATATTTAAACATTTGTAAACCTCTAGATTATTTAAATTTCTATTTTAAAATATACTAATGAAATACTAGAATCCATTGTGCTGAGTATCTATGACAGGTATGCAGACAAAATTTAAAGAAGGCAAAAAGAACAAACACAAAACATTGAAAATCCAACTATACTAAAATGAAAAATATCAGTATTATAAAAGGGATTGGATACTGACTAGATATTTACTCAGATAAATTTATTTTCAACATATATAGATGTCAAAAAATTACTATTTAGCTTACATGAATCATTTCTATTAATTAACCCAAAGGAAAAATTCACAAGGGCCAGAAGCCCCATAATTATAGAAGAGAAACCCAAATGATTACAAGAAGTATGAAAAGAGAAACTTAAATCATTAGTAATCAGATCATCACACATTAGTATTTCTTTGCAATATAATTTTATGCTAATCAATTTAAAATGCCAAGTTTTGATGAGAATGTGGAGCCACAGAGACTAACACATTTCTGTGGGAAGGTGAATTAGTACAGTTTTGTAAGAGATAAATTTGGATATATTAGAAAAATTAAACATATGCCTCCATATGGTTCAGAATTTCCAGTACAGGAAAGTGTTCTAGAGAAATTCATGACCACATATACAAAGATATACACATGTATGAATATATTTGTATATAGATAATACACACACACACACACACACACACAAGTGTTTGCAGCAGTAGTCTTAGCAACAATACAAACTATTAAATAAATTAGTAAAATGTTGCTACAACATCTACAGATGAATAAGTCTCTCAAATGAAATGCTGAGTAGTAAAAAAGGAGTTGTAGAAGTTAGGTAGCTACATGAGTGGTGGTTGCATTATTTGAAACATATTTTAATACATCTTAAATTTTGTTCGATAATAGAAATTGGTCATGAAGGGAAAAAAAAATGTGTCCCCAATGTTTCAATCTCAGGCTTCTTTTCCCTAATGTCAGTAATGCCTGGCAGAGCTATAGCTCCAGAGACAAAGTGCTTGGTTTTAGAAAACCTAGTGCCTTTGTTGGTGGGGAGTAGAACAAACTAAATATACTACTGATAAGGGCTTCTCTGGTTCTTTCCAATACCTTGAGAAATAAGCAGAGTGTGTTAAATCCGTAGTGACAGAATAATGAACAAGAAACAATTATCTTCAATTCTACATTTAACAAGAGTTGAGAGCCAATGAGTTTGTGTGAACAGCCTCCTCATGAAGGTTTGGTGTAAAATACGTGAAATGCAGATCTTTCTGGGAGGCTTCTATCCAGGGGATTAAAATACTTGACATAGGAAGCTAGACTGGGTCAGGGTCCACTTAAACTAGATTACTGAGTAGGGTAATGAAAATGAGCTGATTTATGTAAACTTCCTAGCACGGGTCCAGTATGGAATGGATGTTCAAAAATTAGTCATGATAACATGTGCAAATAATGCATGAAGCATTATATTCTGTCATCCATTCAACCAATCATATAATCATGCATTCACTCACATTTTTCCCAGGCAACACTATGCCAAATTCAGTTCCCTCACTTCATTTCCATTTCATTACCAAGGATAAGGGATTCCTCCTGTTGTCAAGGTTAAACATGCTGGAACTTTGGTTCTGATTCTTCACAGCACCATTACCTGGACACGCTGCAATGACGTACAGCTTATGTTGAAAATGGGATCTGCTTCATTTAACTTGCACCAGACTTGCTTCCAGATTCCCTCTCTGCAGCTGGTGCAGGCTGATTGCAATGTCTCTCTGTATGGTTATTCCCCATCAGGAGTTTATAGCTGGGGCCCAAGGGATTGATATTTGCTCCCTGGAGAGCTGAGGTTCCAGGGATGGAGATATAATTGAGAAAAACAACATTTACTGATTATTTTATGCTGGCAAAAATTTAAGGTTTCTAGAGGGAACATTTTTTTCTTTCCTGTTATTGTCATTAGGGACTTTTCACGGCTGCTGCTGCTTTTCTTTTTTAAACAAGAATTATCTTGTTAGAGAACACCTCTTTTTGTTCTTGTTCTGAATAAAGTTGAACACGTTTTCATGTATCTAAAAACCCGTTTTTAGGTCTATATAATTATCCCACAATAAGCAATAAGCATAGTTTTCTGGAAAAAAAAATCTTAATCCAACCCAAGTTTAAAAGCATATCATTTCTATTGTGACAAATATAGATAACGCTTTTTGAACATATTTTATATTATCAGATTGACCATTGCTTATGTACTTAAAGAAAAAATATACTCTTGATCTCTTCTTCTTAACGTTTCCAAAAGTCTTTATATGCAGGGTGGACATAAAGTTCATGTGTAATTTAAAATAGGCTCACATAGTAAACTGCACACGAACTTTACAGACACCCTGTGTTTAACAGAAGCTGTACATAAAGATAAACTTTATGCTAGTTAGACCTTACAAAATCAGAGTAATTCAGGTAAAAATCTGTGGTGTAAGAGACTTTGAATTATGTTTGAGTATAAAGCTGCTAGGGTTAAGTGTCTAATCAATATGAAAGGAGAAAGCTTGATTGAGTGAGTTTGTAGCTTTTATATTAAGTAGTAAACATGTGCAGGTGTGTTACTGTCAGAAGCTGGTGAATTGGCATTCTACATTATTTATTGCATGAGCAGTGTCCTGAGAGTGTATTCAGTTCATAGTAGAAGAAAATATGACTTACATTGGCTTAAATATAGAGATTTATTTTCTCTTCATAACCCTAGTTTGTGTGTCAAGACTAGCACTTTTGTGATTTCCTTTGTTTTTTCTACTAGCTGGTTCCGTCACAGTCTAAAGTGTCTACTCTAGCTCTACTCATCACATTCCTTTTCAGAACAGGAAGGACAGGAGTGAGGATGGTAGGGTGATGCCACATATATACCCTCAATCAAGACCGTAAAGCTTACCTAAGTCACCCAGAAGACTTTTACTGACATCTCATTCACTGGAATTGTGCTGAAATCTTCATGTCTTGCACTGCATCTCCTCAGTATTTTATTTTTCAGAGCATTTGTGGTAAATGTTTTTTTTTCCTTTTCTGTGCTGCCAATGGCCCCTCCTCCATGATAGCTCTCTGCTTCTAGGACTCAAGAATATGTATGAAAACATGGAAGATCACTCAGCAGGGTCACCATGAATGTATGAGGATGTTAAGATTCTTGACTCGTCCCAAACCAATGGGTGAGGGGAATTGACGAAATGTTTTAATCTCCAGTCTTTAGAGGAATAATTTTGAAGGAAACTCCATATAGTTCATCAGAGTTCCCTGTGGGATTGAGTGTCAGTTTCCCAGATTGTATGTCAGTTTGCCAGATTAAAGTCAGTCACCAAGTCCTGGTTTTTGTCCTCCTTTATCTCACTATTCTTGCTCCCTCTCTCTTCAGCCTTGGAGACCTCCTTTGAGGAGTTTAGCAAAACATGCCATTGCAAGGAAAAATTATTACTACACCTTCACCTTCACCTTCAGGTTTGATAATTCACTAGAATGACTCAAATAACTCAGATGTTGGCCAGGCTGGATGGCTAACGCCTGTAATCCTAGGACTCTGGGAGACTCAGGAGGGTGGATTGCTTGAGCTCATGAGTTTGAGACCAGCCTGAGCAAGAATGAGACTATGTCTCAAAAAATAGCTGGGTGTTGTGGGAGATGCCTGTAGTCCCAGCTACCAGGGAGACTGAAGCAAGAGGATGACTTGAGAATAAGAGTTTGAGGTTGCTGTGATTTATGATGCCATGGCACTCTACCAAGCTGAACAAAGTGAGACTCCATCAAAAACAAACAAACAAACAAACAAACAAACAAATAAATAAATAGAAAACAAAGAACTTGGCAGTTATTGAGTGAATTTAGTATCCCCTTAAAATTCGTCTGTTGAACCTGAAGTGTCAATGTGGTAATTTAGGAGGTAGGAATTTTGGAAGGTTATTAAGTCATGGGATGAAGGTGCTGTGAATAGTATATAAGAAAATCATGTTTACCTATGAATGAGAACACAGAGATCTCTCCAGCCCATCTTGTTGGGCAGTCTAAAGCCCAGAAGAGGGAGGGCCCGCACCAGAAACCAACCATGTTGATATCCCAATCTTGGATTTCCTGCTTCCAGAATTGGAAATAAATTTCTGTTGTTCTCAAGCTACCCACTCTTTGATGATTTTCTTATAGCAGCCTTAACTAAGATAAAACTTCATATAAGAACTAGAGTGTTACAAATACTTAAAACTGAGGAATCTGCTTCAGAAATGGGAAATGGGTACACATTGGAAGATTTTTTAGGTGCCTATTAAAAATATCCTTGATTTATGTAAATAAAGTTTTAAGGGAATTTTGGTGAGAGTTTTCAAAGAGGAGAGCTATAAAGGAAGTTTCTGTGTTTGTAGACAAACCTAGGTTACCATGAACAAAATGGTGATAGAGGGAAGATAAAAGCCCTTCTGGTAAGCCTCAGATGGAAAGCAGAAAGGGAATATTAGACCATGGAAAAAGGAGGTATTAAAAAAAATTGCAAAGAACTTTGCGCACTTGTGTTTGGGTTCTAGGGTTTTGTGGAAGGAATAAGTTAACAACAATAACATTGGATATTTTGCTGAGGAGATTTCTAAATGAAGCACTGAAGGAGCAACTTCGTTTTTCCTGACTGTTTACAGTAAAATGAGAAAAGAACGTGTGTGGAGAGGAACTGCTAAGCAAAAATTCACCAGAACTTAAAGATTTGGAAAGTCAAATTTTCAGCTTACCCACATAGCCAAAATGAGAAAGTTTATTTAGAAGAAAACACTAAAGCTGAAGTGGCCAAGTGACCATTTAATGAGGAGATTAGTATGGATGTGAACAACAGACTTAACCAGCCATCTCAAAGGGGAACCAGAAATGGAGATGGAATTATACCTGCATGAGTACTTCCAGATAGGAACCAAGGAAACAGAGAAAATGTGGCCAAGTCTGTCAGTCTGTTAGATCCTGTAGGGCTGAATCATAGGGTTGTCTGGGTGCATTTATGTGATGTTCTTAAGACAAAAGAAGAAGGACTTCAAAGGCAATTTAGAAATTATCAGTGTTGACACTCACACTGAGGCCAAGAGTGTAGGAGCCCAGAACTAAGAATTATTAAAGCATGGAGTCAGTGCACACATTTTGGGGGTGGGGGCAGCTGGCCAAGTAATGGTGGGGGTACAGCCCCATCCCAATAGAACTGATGTGTGAGGGGCCACAGAGGAGAGGCATTGCATGGACTGTGTTCTACCAACCTGGTGGGGACCATTGTGCCACCCCAGTGAGTCTGGAAGTGGGATCCTATGTTCTACCAGGTTTCTTTTTAAAAAGGAAATGTCTTTCCAACCTCTGTGCTACACTGTATGTTAGAAGCACATGACTGGTTTGGTTTTACAGGTTCACAGCTGATGAGAAATTTTGCCTCAGGATAAGTTGTACCTGGAGTCTTATCCTTATCTAATTGAGATAATATATAGAGGACATGTTGAGTGTTAGAATGAGTTAAGACTTTTTTATTTTTTTGAGACAGAGCCTCAAGCTGTCACCCTGCATAGAGTGCCATGGCATCACAGCTCACAGCAACCTCCAATTCCTGGACTCAAGACAGTCTCCTGCCTCCGCCTCCCAAGTAGCTGGGACTACAGGTGCCGGCCACAATGCCTAACTATTTTTTGGGTGCAACCATCATTGTTTGGTGGGTCAGGCTGGATTTGAACCTACCAGCTCAGGTGTACATGGCTGGTGCCTTAGCCGCTTCAGCCACAGGCGCTGAGCTAAGACTTTTGATGTTGTTGGGAAGGAATGCCTGTATTTTGCATGCGAAACCTCAGGGATAACTATGATTCTTATATTTCACCATTTTACATAATTCCTTATTTCTTGTAGGCTTTGTTCATTCTTCTTAATTCTCTATTCTTTATTTTTATCTGACTGAGTTAATTCAATAGAATTGTCTTCAAACTCTGAGTCTTTCTTTTGCCTGGTCTACTCTATTTTTAAAACTTTCCATTGTGTTTTGTGTCTCTTTAATTTTTTCATTTTCTGATGTTCCTAATGAATACTGAAGAGGATGCATGGAAGCAGTGCCGGAGCATGAAAGCAGTGCCGAGAACATCTGTGCTAGTGATGAGGGCACAGCCAGCACAGCAACTGAGTTTGCTGTTTCTGTTTGACTCAGATTGTGGTAGTTTGCCATCTGCTGTAATCAGTTTGAGTTTTGCAGGTCCTGGACTGATGACTTCAATGGGGATATGATGAGGACCACCACCTTAGCAGAATCTTTCTTAGAGAGTGGCACCATTTCATTCCTTTCTACTCCACTTGAAAGGCTTTTGAGAATCTTTCATGTTTACCATCCCTCCAAGCCACATCTCCTTTTGATATGGTGGGGAACCACTATCTTCTTCCTCTCAGCACCAGTATCTTTGTCAGTAGTCTGACCTCTTTCTTAACCATGCTAATCAGTTCTCTGGACCAAAAGTCATATCTGGTGTTGAGGATTAACACATAAAATGTGTAATTTTTCTGGCGAGGAATGATAGAGACACTACTCCCAGATCCACAGCCGACTTTGCCCACGGCTCTTCTGGTAAAATGACAGCTCTGCCCAGGCCGTCTGTAGTGTCTATAGTTTCCCTGTAGCATTATATATTCTTCTTATGTGTCTTCTGTGACACTTGCATGTGTACCCCCCCCCCACTGTTGATCTCTAAAACCAGAAGAAAACAAACCAGCAATAATAAAATAAAATAAAATAAAATCCTTGGACATCCCTGATAGATTGCTCAAGCTGCCATATTGGTTTCACGTATTTTGTTCTATAAATGAGTATTGAAAAGATTGATAATGTCAGGAGAGTAAAGATCTGAGGGAATGGATCACTTACATCTTGTTTAGCATTCATTTTACCCTTCTGCATATACAATGACAGTCATGTACTTTAAAGTGTCATTCTGTGCTTTTATTTTCAGTAACAGTGTTTGATGTTCTTAAAGGCTATTTTTCTCCCAACATCCTCAGCACAGCTCTGCCTTCTGCTCTAATTTTCAATCCAGAAACAGTTGTGCTGGACTCAAGCTTACTATTTTCAACTCCTGTAAGAAAGCTCTGTCTAGATTTCTGGTCTTTCCATTCTTGTCCATTTATTTTCCCAACAACTATTTATTGAGCAACTCTAAAGTGCTGAGAATATGCCAGATGTTGGAAATCCACTGTTGAGACATTATTTTCCTCACCTCTGTTTTTCTGTATTGGTGGGGACACTTGTCTGTCCTGATGAATTGAACCATAATTCACACACAGCACAGAAGGGAATTAGCTGTGAGAAGGAAAGAAGGACATTATAGCATTCCCAGTATAATTATGAATCTCCCAAACTATCATTATGGAGGGAATATTGTCCTTTAATCTCTTTGTGCCTGAATTGGGAAGTCAGACACTTTGAAACTAGTGTAGAGTCAGTATATCCTAAGAAGCATTTTTCAGTTCCAAGAGATGTTTCTATGATATTTCCCACAATACAAGTAGCTAATTTACTGAAAGAAGTAGCATTGGTATATGATGTGAACATGTTCCCTGTTTTAGAGACATTAAATTCTGGTAGAACATCTGTACCAAGTGCTTTGATGTATTGAATTTTAATAATTGAGTCCAATCTTAAAGAACTTTTTCCCTATTTCTTTTAAAGCTTCTTGTACCTCTTTATTTCTCAAGCTATAGATCAGAGGGTTCAACATGGGAATCACAATTCCATAAAATATAGAAGACACTTTCATATTTTCCTGGGAATTATTAGAATGAGGCTGTAAGTACATGTAAGAGAGGGTCCCGTAGAAGATGGTGACTGCCATCAGGTGGGAGGTGCAGGTGGAGAAAGCCTTTTTCCTCCCTGCGGTGGAAGTCATCTTTAGGATGGCAGCCATGATGTGTATGTAGGAAAATATGACCACCAACACAGTGAACATCAAGTTAAATCCCACAAAGACAACAAGCAGCATGATGTTTACATGAATGTTGGAGCATGAAAGGGCGAGAAGTGGGGGAATATCACAGAAAAAGTGATTGATGTTGGACCTGCAGAAGGACAGAGAAAATGTAAAGCCTGTGTGTACGGAGGCATTTAATGAGCCCATGACATATGATCCAGCTACCAACCAGATGCAGACTGTTTGGGACATGATTATGGCATAGTGAAGTGGCTTACAGATGGCCATGTAACGGTCCACTGCCATTGCAGCCAGGATGTAACAGTCACTCGTTGCAAATGTAGCATAAACCAATAATTGCAGTACACAGCCTGTGACTGATATTGAATTATTTTCTTCTGTGAAATTTTGGAGCATCTTGGGAGTGATTGCAGAAGTGTAACAGATATCAACAAAAGCCAAATGATGTAGGAAAAAGTACATGGGTGTTTGAAGTCTAGAATCTGTCTTGATGAGTAGGATCATTCCAATATTACCCACCATGGAGGTGACATAGATCAGAAGAAAT
>CAUYRH010177535.1:0-25159 GCA_963574655.1 Perodicticus potto
TGAAAAATGAAACACAACTATAGCTTAGGATGAAAGAGGGAAGGGGAAGGAGAGGGAAAGGGACTTGGGTGGGTTGATAGAGGGAGGGTTAGTAGGGGGACCATACCTATGGAGCATATTGCAAGTACAAGTTGGATCTATCTGGTGTAGAACACAAATGTCTTAATGCTGTAATTGGGTAAATGAGGTGAAACCTATGTGGATTAGTAGCATGTAAGCACTCCAATATGTAGAAACAATCAACACATTGAATCCCATAATGGCATAAATGTATGTATGATCTATGTACAAATGACTTAATTAAAAAAAAAAAAAGATGCTAAATTTTGCCAAGTGCTTTTTCTGCATCTATTCAGAGGAACATATGGTCTTTGTTTTTGCTTCTATTTATGTGGTGAGTTATATTTATGGATTTATGTATGTTGAACCAACCTTGTATCCCTGGGATAAAGGCCACCTGATCATGATGTATATATTTTTTAATGTGTAGCTGTATTCTATTTGCTAGAATTTTATTGAATATTTTCGCATTGGTATTCATTAATGATATTAGTCTGTAGATTTCTTTTTTGTTGGTGAGTCTTTACCTAATTTCAGTTTCAGGGTGATATTTGCTTTGTAGAAGGAAGTGGGGAGTATGCATTTCTTCTCAATGTTTTGGAATTGGTTCTACAATGTAGGTAGTAACTTTTCTTCGATGACTTCCTAGAATTCTGGTGTAAAACTGTCTGGTATAGGATTTTTTTTTTATAATTTTTTTTTGTTAGAAGCTTTTTATTTGTTGCAGTTTCATATTGGTCTGTTCAAGAGTTCTAATTCTTTCTAGTTAAGTCTAAGGAGGTGGCATGGTTCCATTGGTCCATTCCCTCTACATTTTCAAATATCTGGGCCTGTTTTTTTTGTAGTAATCAGTGACCATCTTTCCATCTCTCTGATATCTGTTCTTATTTCCCATTTTTGTTTGTAATTGAGGTTTTTAGAAATATTACTTTTCTGTTTCTTCTTAATATGGCCAAGAGTTTATCAATTTTATTTATCTTTTCAAAGAACCAACTTTCATTAATCTTCACAATAGTTTTTTTGTTCTTGATTTCATTTAATTCTCATCTGGTTTTGATAATGTCTTTTCTTCTGTTAGGATTTGGGTTGGATTTCTCTTCCTTTTCTAGTTCCTTGAGATGAGTCATCAGGTTGTTGATTTGTACTCTTTTAGGATATAGGCATATAATACGATAAATTAAACTTTAGGACTGCTTTTGTAGTATTCTGCAGTTTTGATAACTTGTGGCTTACTTGTCATTTTGTTTGAGGCATCAAATGATTTCCTTCTTTATCTCCTCCTTGACCCATCTGTCATTTAGCATAAGGTTGTTTAGTTACCATGACTTTGCTTGGGAATTTATATTTTTGTTGGAGTTCAGTTCTACTTTTATTTCATTATAATCTGGAAAGATACAAGATATAATTTATGTTCTTTGACATTTGTTGAGATTTGATTTGTGTCCTAGGCTATGATTGATTTTGGAGAATGATCTATAAGTTGACAAGAAGAACACATATTGGGGTGTAAGGTTTTGTATGTATCTATTAATTTTACTCTATTTGTTCTAGAGTCATATTTAAGTCCATCGTTTCAATGTTAAGTTTCTGCTTGGAGGATCTCTCTGGTTCTGTCACAGGGGTATTGAAGTCCCCACATATGATAGTGTTGCAAGTGTTGCAGGGTATCATATGTGCAGAACAGTTAAGATTCATTTTATATCTCTGGGAGCATTTAATTTGGGTACATAGATATTTAGGATTGATATGCCTTCGTTTGTATTGTTCCCTTGACCAGTATATAGTTAACTATCTTTGACTTTCTTTACTTTTCTTGCTTTTAAGTCCAATATATCTGCAAATAGTATTGTGATACTTGCCTTCTTCTGATTTGTATTTGCCTGAAATATTATTTTCCAACCCTCACAAAGAGTCTTTTTTTTGTCCTTGGAGCTTACATATGTTTCCTAAAGACATCAACTCTTGGCTTGTGCGATACAGCCTGTGTCTCTTTGGGGGAATTCAAGCCCTTCACATTTATTCAGAGAATTGATAAGTATGGTGGAAGAGTTCTGTTTATCTTGTTTTGTGGAGGTCTGTTGCCTAATTTTATCACTTGGGCCATTGTGGAAGCTAGGTATTGCCCATTAGTTTCTGGGTGTCTTTCCTTTGCTAGTGGTTTATTGTGATGGTCTGTGTAAAGTATGGGTATGAGAACTTTCTGCAGAGCTGATCTTGTAGTGGTGAATTTCCTCAATGTTTGCTTGTCAGTAAAAGATTTGATTTCTCCATCAAATAGGAAACAGTTTATAAGGATATACTATCCTGGGCTGAAAGTTGTTTGATTAAGAAGATTAAAGACAGGGATACCTATAATTTCTGCTTGTTCATTTTGTGTCGTGCTCTATCTTTGTAAGAGATTGCTCTGCTTTTGTTCTGTTCCTTTCTGACTTTTTAAATGGTTGGGTTATGTTGAAATTCTTGTCTTCGAGTTTGGAAACTCTTTTTACTCCACGTGTCTACTCTGTTGCTGAGACTCTACTGTGTTTGGAAACTCTTTGACTGCCTTTTTCATTTCCTTAAGCTCCGTTATGTCCTTCCGATTTATGTCCAGATCCTTGGTGACTTTATCTTTAATTTCACTGATTTCTTGAGATAAATTTTGTACTACTTTTTCCACCTTCTCTTCATTTCCGTTCACCTTATTTGCCATCCATATTCTGAATTCTATTTCTCATTTTGACGGTTTCTGTGTACATGGTGTTTTCAGCTGTATGTCCATGTAGGGTATTGAACTGCTCTGAATTTTCATGTTGCCAAGCTTCTTTTACTGATTCCTCCCCATTTTCTATTTATTTTATTTTTTAAATTTTAAGCTAAAATTCTAGGGTGTTCCTAAATCATTGTTGAGAGATATTCTGGTTGAGCTCACTTAGATGGCTCACAGGATGCAGTTGGGGCCTGGAGGTCAGACCCTGGGCTCCTCAAGTGGAATACCTATCTGATAGCAATAGTGTTGTTCAATGGGCTCTGGGGCCATTTGGATGCCCAGGCAGATGGGCTGGGGATAGCATCACTTGCCCTGAAATTCAGGAGCTAGCCATTCCTCTTTTAGGACTTGCCAATGCCAAGCGACAGCTCCTTGTTCCACTGGCTACTCACTGTGTTTTAGGGTTGTTAGGCTTCTTGATCTGGTATGTTGGCATCAGCTTCATAAGCTCAAGGGGAAGGGCTCTCCACACCTATTCCAAGACCTGCTGATGCAAAGTGGCTACTTGTTCTGTTGACCACTCAGTAGATTAGTAGAAACTATGGATGCCTAATCTTAGCGGCTTATGTGAAGTTTAGAGGCCCCAGTTGTGGGCCTCACTCCATCCCTTCCAAGACCCAACAAAGTAAAGCAGTTTTGGCTTTGCTGCGCAGGTAGCCTGCTCAGCAAGGGCCATTTGGATACTAAAAAAGGCAGGCTGATATCAGTTGCAGGGGCCCCAGGGTGTGGAGTTCACCATGCCCCTTCTAGGGCCTTATTAGAGAAATGTGGCAGCTTGTTGCAGTGAAAGGCTCAGCAGGGTTTTGAGACCTTTGGAAGCTAAAGCTGGTGAGATGGAATTAGATGCAAAGGCCCCAGGAGGTGGAGCTCACCACTCTCCTTTGCCACTGACTCCTTAAATGAGCCACTGCTTCTTACTGTGGCCCTTCCTGTACACAGCCTTCCAAAACTTCTTTTTGAGGATATATGTCATGGGGGTAACCTGAGAATCAACCTTTATAACAGACTTAAACCTAAGGCTGTAAGAATTTAAACCTAATTTAAACCTTAAACCTGTTAGCATTCTAGAAAAAAAGACATTGGCTCAGACAATGCATTTATGAGGAACACCCCAAAGGCAATCGCAGCAATGATAAAAATTAACAAATGGGACCTGATTAAGTTAAAGAGCTTCTACACAGCCAACAAAATTGTCAATAGAGCAAATAGACAACCTATAAAATGAGAGAAAATATTTGTTTGCTGTACATCTAATAAAGGGCCAATAACACGAATTTATAAGCAAATCCTGAGGAAAAAATTCAAATACCCCATAAAAAAGTCAGCAGAAGACATGAACATGATTGTAACTTTTTGATTCTTGAAATAACACTTAGCTTAAAACAAAAATAGTACAGTAATTTTTTAAATCCTTATTCTATAAGCTTTCTTCTATTTTAATTTGAATGTTTTGTTTACTTTTTAAACTTTTAATTAAGACAGAAACACATAAACTAGGCTAGGCTGCACAAGGTCAGGATCATCAATATCACTGTCTTCCACCTCCACATCGTGTCTACCGGAATGTCTTCAGGGGCAATAATATGCATGGAGCTATAATTTCTTATGATGCCAATGCCTCCTACTAGAATACATCCTGAAGCAGAGGTCCCAACCTTTTTGGCACCAGGAACGGGTTTCATGGAAGGCAGTTTTTCCACAGGAACAGGGGGGATGGTTTGGGGATAATTCAAGCTCATTACATATCCACCTCAGGTCATCTGGCATGAGATTCTCATAAGGAGCATGCAACTTACATCCCTCACATGCACAGTTTACATAGGGGTTTGCACTCCTGTGAGAATCTAATGCAGCTTCTTGTCTGATAGGATGTGGGGCTCATGCGGGGATGATGTAAGTAATGGGGAGTGGCTGTAAATATAGATGAAACTGCACTTGCTCATTCACCAGCTCACCTCCTGCTGTGTAGCCCTGTCCTAACACACCCTGGACACTACTGGTCCCTGGCCCATGAGGTTGGAGACTGGAATTCTGAAGGTCCTGCTGAAGCTGTTTTATAGTTCTTTGTTATTAAGTAGAAAAATTACATCTAAGTTCATGATTAAAAGTGTAGTAAATACATCAGCCAGTAACGTAGTCATTTATTATCGTTGTGAAGTATTATGTATTCTACATAATTGTGTGTGTTATAGTTTTGTATGACTGACAACACAGTAGGTTTACATCAGCATCATAACCAAGTTATGAGAAATTCACTGTGCTATGATGTTATAATGGCTATGATGTCACTAGGCATTAAGAAGTCTTCAGCTCCATTATAATCTTATGGGACCACTGTTGTATATATAGTCCATCACTGACTGAAACGTCTTTATGTGGTTTATGTGAAATACAGGATGACTGTATCTCAAAATCTATTAATGCTGGTTCAAGAATTAGAACCCAGATCCATCTATTTGAGTTAGGGTCCACTCAGGAGAAAGAAAATAAATAGTAATTTGAATAGGAAAAGTCTAATTTAAAGAAGTATTAACTCTAACAGGGATTCTATAAGCTGAGATTGTCCCCTAAAGGGTAAGAAGAACTCTAGGAATCAACAAGAGCAGATATACAAAGTGGTTAACTCCTTGGTCTGAGGCAGATCACCTAAGGAAATAACAAATTTTGAGGAAGCCCACTCCTGGGGATCCAGATGTCCCTAGAAAACATGTACCTGTGGCCCAGTGACTGATGGAGTTCCCTAGGGTGACATATTATTGGAGCTTGTGGGGAGGCCACTTTCTGGAATTCTACAGGAAATTGTCCATAGGGAGATGTGATGATGTAAAACTCATAGGGAACCCATTCATGGGAAGCTATTGCACCATGGAATTCTATAGGAAGCTCATAGTGGTGGAAAGGCACAGTAGCCTATAGCATGCCAGATAAACTGCTCAGAAGCTGCCCTGCCCAGCTGGCCACTGGGGCACTGCAAGAACCTGCCATGAAAAGCACCAGAGCTAGAAATAGCCCCTTCATCCTCTAGTTCTCGCCATTGTCCTCTATGGTTGATGCTTAAAATGATGCCATATAGCAGGGGAGAAATGTCATAGTCTCACAAGCAGGACAAGGAAGGATGGATTTGGAGCTGTGAGGCAATAGATTGATACCTGGCACACCTCT
This sequence comes from Perodicticus potto, assembly GCA_963574655.1. Taxonomy (NCBI): domain Eukaryota; kingdom Metazoa; phylum Chordata; class Mammalia; order Primates; family Lorisidae; genus Perodicticus; species Perodicticus potto. The sequence goes on from CAUYRH010177535.1 coordinate 5,972, forward strand.
CACCAATAAATCTACTTCCTTAATTGTAATGTCATACTGTCATATACTTACTTTTACTGGAAAATAATGCAATTTAACACAATAAAAAAAATAAGAGTAAAGAAGGGAAAAATGTAACAGTGTTATAAATGGAAATTGACATCAGTATCTCTTTTTCTCTCTTTTTTTAAATCTCTCTTTTCTTTTTAAAATATTTCCTGGTAGGGTCACTTTAAATCCTTAAGATACTACTACTTCACTGAAATTCAGTACACTGGCCTATAAACCAAAAACTAAAATTATAAACTAGAGGCCAAAGGCCATACTAGAGTTTTTTCATTCTACAATTTAATTTTTAATTCCAGTTTTCTCATCTTCTAATTATTGATTATTTCTATTAAATTATTTCTAATTATCTTCTAATTATTGAAATTGCATGAGCAATTTCTAAAGATTTATTTCCATATAAAAGCTTCTTTAGATTTATGAATGTTTCCTGAATCATTTGTAGACTGAGATTTTGGCAATTTATTTAAGTTCTCTGAGTCTTGGTTTCTTCATGTAAAAAGAAATAATAATGGGATCTACCATACAGTTGCTATGAAAAATAAATTTGTTAATAATTTAAAGCACTCAGGACAATTCTTTGCACATAACATGTGCTATGTAAATGTTTGTCAATAAAAATTCAGTCCTAGCAGATGTATTTTATATTTTTTAAAAATCACAGCCTAAGAATATTAATTCTTTCAGTAGTTCTAGTCTGAGGAACTCTACACCTACTCAACATATTTGTCAGATTAATCTGAGTCTGTTTTTTCATGGCAAATAAAAATATATAGTTATGTTAGAGGATATATAACATGAATTATATTCATTGTATATCTTAATTGATTTCCTTACAGCTTTAATGATACCACTCTAAACTGATAATGTTTGAAGATTTTAGGAAATTTTTTACTCCTTAATTTTTGCTAGAAATTAAGTAAACAATAAAAATTTGGGAGGAATACATTAGACTAAAAAAACCCCATTACGTTTTCAATATAACTTCCAGTGTTCAAATTGTTAGTTTTTAATTTGTATCTCTTAAATATGAAGGCATTCTATCAAAGTCTAAAATTTTAAATATTCTTTCTTTATTTTTTATAGGTGACCACGAAAAACATTCTGAACTAACCAAAAAGTCCAAAGCAATTGAAATGATATTTACACTCTATCCTCCTCAAGGGGCCCAGGTGCGTAATAATGCACAACTGAAGTCAACTTGGCTGAGACCTGTAATAAATGGGGAAGAAGGATATAGATATATAGGTAAGACAGTGAACTTTGTTTTTGATAACAAAGAAGAAATTATATTTTATAATATATATATATATATATAATAAAATCTACTCACATTCATAATTTAGATGATGTGGGATGATACATAAACCCTTTAGAATATTCTCTTAGATTCCTAGATATTGTGCCTGCAATTTAAACAATGACTCTTTTATGCTTTGATGCCTTCACTAGAATAATGGAAATACAGTGTGCTTGTCTGCTGACCTGTTGGTGGACATTTGGGTTGTTCACTTTGAGACTGCCACAAGTGAAGGTGCTATGAACATTCAGTAAAGTCCTGTGTTAGATATGTGCTTGCATTTTCTTGGCTAAACTGCTTTCCACAGTGGTTATACCATTCCATATTGCTCACTGACAGAGATATGAGAGTTACCTTTGTTCCACAGCTCTATCAGCACTTGGATAATCAGTCTTTCTAATTTTAGTCAATCTAATAAATGTGTATTTATATCTCATTGCGGTTTTAATCTGCATTTCTCAAGTAAATAATGATCTTCAACATCTTTTCATGTATTTTTCATTTGTGCATCTTATCTTCTTTGTTGAAGTGTCCGCATCTTTTGGTTATTTTTATATTGTTTCAGTTTTGAGACTCCTTAGATATTCTGGGTATAAATCTCTTAACATATAGATGCTTTGTATTATCTTCAAGTCTGTCTTGTCGTTTTTTAATAGTATCTTTTGAAGAGCAGAAGTTTTAATTTTGATGCAATTTACTACTGTATTCATTTATGACTTAAGGTTTTGCTATTGTGTTAACTGGAACAATATTCTGTTAGTGCAAACGTGAAAGGGCAAAAGCACTTTGGAAAATAGTTTGGCACTTTCTTAAAAAAGTTAAACATATACCTACCATACTACCTAGCCATTACACTTCTATATAATTAACCCAAGAGAAAAGAAAATATTAGTGTATGTTCATTAAAAAACTTGTACATGAATATTACAGTGCCTTTTTTTGTAAAAGACCCTAACTAGAAACGAATGCCCATCTACAGATGAATGGATAAATAAATTGTGATATATCAATGTAGAATACTCAGCAATACTTAAAAATACATTGATATTATTGATATATATAATAACATGGGTGAATCTCAAAATAGTTATGCTGAGTGAAAGAACCCAGACCAAAAACAGTACCGATAATATGATGCCATTTAAGTAAAATTCCAGAAAATGCAAATTAACCAAAGTGACAGAAGCAGATCTGTGATTGCCTTGGCACTCACCCCCAATCACTTGGGGTTGGAAGTGGAAACGAAAGGTGACGTGTTTGAAAATTTGAAGGTGATGGAACTGTCTTTATTGTGCTGATGGTTTCATGGATGTATTTGTGCCAGAATTCACCCAATACATACTTTAAATAGATGCTCTTTAATGTTTGCCATTTAAACCTCAATGAAGAAAGCTGCAAAAATAAAGATTGAAGAATCAAGACAGTGAAACTTGTATTTTGGCAGTACTTTTGAAAGAAATTTTATGTTTAAATTTTTAAACTTGCATTTTAAAACGTATTTAAAGAGAGTCATAGATTCAATGTAATGCCATTAGGTTGGTGCATAATAAAGGTATATTTGTGTGCGCAGTTCTGGGATGGACAGCCTAGAAGGAGAAGAGGAGGGAAAGAAAGGGAAGAATATTATAAAAAATAATGTCTGAAGTTGGTTTCTATTAAGATAATTCAGAACCCTGGGTGCTGTTTACTTTCTCTGCAGTTCTCCATCTGAAATTACCAGAATGTGATTGTGTCATTCTAAAGATTGGCATTTATTGTTTAGTGCCCATTTGGAAACACTTTGATAAAATAAAACAATACAAAGGAAATATGCAAGTGGCATTGTATTATAACTTGAGAACTCTGTCTTCCCAGCTTTTGAGTTCATTTTTAAAATTTCTCTTTGATTAGTGACCAGAGCCTTGCATCATTTTAAATTATAGTTGTTAATAAATTGATTGACAAGAGAGTTGCAACGTTTGCCTTGAAAAAGATGTCTATTATAGAAGTCCTTCCTAAAACTGAGTAACTCCTTAACTAGAAACATTTTAGGGAAGATAGCTTGGGAATGTATAATGTTTTCCAACATTAATATTCCACAATGCAGGCACTCCTGTTTATTGATTTCACTCTGTAGATCCAAAGCTGTATCATCAGCAGGAGTTGAAGAGCAAATAGAGATATGAATCCTCCATAAACAAATGGGTTGCAAATTATCTAGAATTAGTAACATACGTTCTCTAAAAATATCTGGTGTACTTATATTTTCGTATCTCAGAATTCCGAGAATAGTGTCTTTAATATAACTGAATGCCACATGTCAAGATATCAACTTGCTTAATATGTACAAAGACTTTCTTTTCAGTTATTATAATCTTATACCAAGTAAACCACAAGGTTTAAATTTTTTCTAGGGACAGATGTCTTGTCAAACTTAACTTTTGGAAAAGTGATATTGGAAAATGATCTTATCTTTTTCAAAGATAAGTGTCTTTACTTAACTTTCCTTATGTACAGTCTGTCCTTAAGCTCGCCTGTCCCTCAGGCCTGTCACATGTATGCAGAGCTTTTTCTTCTCCTTCATTAGACTTTTATGATGTTGCCTAATTTTCAACCTGGAAACTGTAGATTATATTAAGAAACATGGTAGTCCTATAATTCTTTGAATTCTAATAGAGATACCTTGAACGGATAGGCTAGCCATATCATTCAAGGAAGCTGTTCAGGGAATACAAATGAATGATTAAATTACTTTCTCATTCCAATGTCTGTTTTAACCAAAAGTATATTATCATTTTACAGTAAAGTTTCTAATTAGTTCAGATCTGAGTAATGGGCACAGACCACTAGTTCTTATGCTTCATTATCATATATAATTTCCACCACTTCCTATAATACATTTTATTTACCCTTATAACATAAGGTTATTTCAATTATGTAATTAATACTAGAACCTGATTTCTTGCCCCAATCACTGTTTTCCATTAAAAAGGCACAAGATATTTTAATGTCATTCATTTTGCTCCACTGCCTTTAGGCATGACTGGACTTACATTAAGTAAAGGAGAGTCTCTCTCATCTTTCAAGAATTAGCAATGACACAATTGTCCTTGACAGTCCAGGCTGATTTTTGATGATGATCCCTCAGAATTTTCTACTTTGCAAAATAAGACTTTCTTTTCTTATATACGCTTTATTGCAGTTGAAACTTTTTCGTATCCACAAAGTAAAGACTATGCATAGCTTATGATGACTCTTTTTTTCTAAAGTAGGCTATTTAAAGTACTCTTTAGAATCCTTCCTTTTAATCCTTGATGTCTTTTGGCATTTCCCTCTGAAATATTTAAATGTTCTCATTTTTTAAGTGATAGGGCTCAGCATAAGATGTGATAATCTAATACATGTCTGACTTATTGTGAATATAATCTTAGCCACTACTAGTTCTGTGTATATTCTTACACTTTTTAAAGACTTTTAAAAATATACATCTCAGCATTTATTTGGCTTCTGCCCATAATTTTTCATCTAATTTTGTCATATTCTCTTATAACTATATGACATGTGGATAATTTATTTTGCCTTCTTTAATGTGCTGTTTAGTCTTGCCCCCCTCTCATTTGGAATATAAACATTTATTACTCTTGTCAATCTAAGCTTGATTTTGAACCCATTCTTTGGGTTATTATGTAGGATTAGTTATTACAAAATGAAAAACACAAATCTGATTCGAAAGCAGCTCAATATGTTTTATATCATTTATATCTGCTTATATATGGGAAATATCCTCCACATCTATTTATTTAACAAGTATTAATTGAATGCCTACTATATCCTTGGCAATAAAAAGTGAAAACTTTGACTTAGTCCCTTTCCTAGAGGTGTACACATTCTAGCAGCTCCAAAGCATTATTAGAGTTTTTCTCAAGTAGGTTGAATGAGCTCTCATATTGGTCCATAGGTGAAATAGAATGGTACAAATTGAGGAACTTCAAAAAATCTTGGGAAACATGTAGAAATAGCCAAAGATGTCACCAACACTCAACATCTGAAATGAAAGTACAAAGTTGAATTAGTGCTCACTAAAGTAAAGCAGAGTTATGCGGTTAAGCACAGTCTCTGTGAGCAAGTCAGACTGTTCAGTTTACATGGGATTTGGGGAGGAGTGGTAGTGAGCCTCCAGGATGGCCCAATGACCTGCTGCCCGGTATTCATACTCTTGTGTATTTCCCCCTCACACTGTATCAGGATTGGCCTGTTACCAATAGAATGCAGACCACTTCTGAGGGTAGGTCAGAAAAGCTCTTCTGAGGCTAGGTCAAAACGCTTTTCTGGCTTCTGCTTCGCTCTCGGTTGGATAACTCACTCTGAGGAAAGCTAGCTGGCACCTCATGAGGACTCTGCCTGCAGCAGCCCTGTTGAGAGTTCTGTGTGCTGCTGGACTGACACCTTCCCATGAGTCAGCCCAGCCAGTCCTTCAGATGCCTGCAGCTCCAGTGAGAGCTTGACTGCAACCTCCTGAGAGGCCACCCTGCACCTGAACCACCCAGGGAAGCCACGCGGGATTCCTAACTCTCGTGCACTGCGTGAGATAAGTTTTCCTTGTTTTATGCTTCCAGTTACACAGCAGTGGTAATTAATATAGATAGCATGTAAGTCAGTGATTAGTGGCTTATAACAGTGGGAGTGAAACGACCTAGGATTCTGAGCGTGTTTACTCGGGGAAGTCTGAGTTGTTGATTAGATTTTCCAAATGTGTTTACTAGGGTGAGACTTTTGTGCATCGGTCAACTTTCAAAAGTAGGATCTCTCACTGATTGGTTGGCTTTCAGAAGTATGTTTATTGAAGTTAACTGTCACTGATTGATAAAACATGTTTAAAACTGGTTCTGGGAGTTACTTGTCACCATGGCTGTAGAATTATAATTGATTGATGGAATCGGTTTAAAAGAAAGTTCTAATTTTAACTTGTTAGCATAGCTGTAGAACTGTTAGGCTGTTCTTAGGAATGTGGGGAAGTGTTACTCTCTATAAACAGGCATATAAAGAAAAATTATATATTGCATGCTAATTGATATAATAGAAGCAATTAAGTGTAATTGTGAGCCTAGGAAAAGAAAAGGACTACATCTGGCAGTTTAAGAGATGATTCTATAAAGAAGATAAAATATGAGTTTGTTTTTATGTAGTAGGTTAGACACACTGAGTAGAAAACAGGAAAGTGAATAGGAAAATTACAAGTGTGGAAACTTCATTTTAAGAAATTATTTCTTTTTGTTTCTACTCCTACACAACTTAGCATGGGACTTTTTTTAAAACAATGGCTTTATAAATACTAATAAATTTGTGACAAAATATGCAATGACAAATAAAGCAACATATTAATAATTCTTTGGAAATATATACCCTTACTCTGTTCAAATATTTTTAATATGATTTATGCCTATCTCATAGTATCTCTTTCTATATGATTAAATATTATATCTTTAGAGGTCAAAGTAATATATTTCACATCTATTTTTATATATAGATATCTATATAATTTATATCTATATTTTATCTATATCTATCTATCTATATCTCTCTCTATATATATAATGAGATTAGCATACCTCCTTACATTTTAACTGGTTATTTTATGTAATAAGGTCATTGTTTCAGAATATAATTAAGAACTTGGAAGTTTGCATAAAAGTGTCTATCCCCAGTTAAAATTGATATAAAAAAGTAAATATTAATGAGAGTCTAACTCAATGCCAATTTACTCCTATTTTAGACACTGTGGGGAGCATAATCTTGTTTAAGAGAAATTTCTTCTAGAGTAGTGGTTCTGAACTTTATTCAACCCAATCTGCACTTGAAGTAACAGCTATTTTATAGTTTACTTTTTACCTCCTTGAAATGAAATACATAGATAATAACATTACCTACACAAGTAGTTTCATATCTACAGTTGACATTGAACAGCATGGGTTTGAATTGCACAGGTCCATTTATGCATGAATTCTTTTTTATAAACATATATACTAGAGAATTTTCAGGAGAATTGTGTCAATGTCAAATTGTGTCAAATGAATGCATAGCCTAGAAACACTACAATAATTAAGAAAAATTATGTCATGAATACATAAACTATGTGTAGATACTAGTCTGTTGTCATTTGCTACCATAACATGTTTACTAATCTTTTATAAAAAGTTAAGATTTATCAAAACTTACACACACAAAAAACTTACAGACTGTACGTGCCACCATTTACAGTCAAGAGAAATACAAATATAAAGATGCAGAGTTAAGTCATATCTGCATACTATTAATTGTGATAGTACTGTACTACTGTAACCATTTTGTAGCCACCTCCTGTTATTATGGGGAGCTCACGTGTTGCAGGTATCTGCTTAACATGGTTCATGGCCCTCATCATCTCCATGTGAGCAGTTTGTTTTTCCAGTAAATAGTTTATCACACTAAAAAGTGATTTCTTGTGGTTCTATATACTTTTCATTGTGTTTAGTGTAATGCTATAAACTGTGACTAACACCATGATAACCAAAGTGTCACCAGTGATGTTGGAAGTCCTCCTAAGAAGCAAACTCATGACATTACAAGAAAAAGTTGAATTGTTTGATATGTGTAGAATGAGGTCTGCACTGTAATTAAAATAAATATGGAGATAATGTAAATTTCCAGCAATAGTAGAATAATAAAATAAATTATGACACATAAATACGATGGAATTCTATGTGCAGTTGAAAATATGTTATTAAATATTTACTTACAGGAAAATATGAAAAATATATTTTCCTGAAAAAGCCTATAGGACAGCTTGTCATATATAATAATTGCATATAATTATACATAAAATGAATTAAGAATATACAAATTTGAATCTCTAGATTGTGTAAGCCCAGTGGATTTTATTTATTGTTTTGTTTTAGTGTCTCTGAATTTCCTAATTTTTCTACATATTCTACACATTTTAATGTACATAGTTTATTAACTATAATAAAATACTAAAAAGTGAAAAATATCATTCTGAACTTCCATATATATGCCATATTATTCAATTTTAAAATAAAAAAGTCTTATTTATGGTATCTTATTCTTTGTTCATAAATTTACCCTTGTTTTGATTTTGCTATGTTAAACTGTAATAAAACATTTATCATAACAAAGTAAAATGAGAAATGTATGAGGCTATTTTATAATTTTATATTTCAAAACCACTTAAAAATTATTTTATATTTAAAACTACATTTAAATGTGGTAAAACTACATTTCAGACATGTTAAAATAGAATATTTATTTGGAAAATCTCTTTCCCTGATAGTTCTCTAAGCTTTTGATAATGCGTTTTATTTAATTATCCTATTCTCCACTATAATTCCCTGCCCATAGTAGATATTTGTGCATAAACTATTCGTTAAATGAATATATATGTGAAGAAATGCGATAGCAGCTAAGCTGTTTCAAATTAAGGACATTTTTTCCCCTATCACTACATAATGCTATATATTGAAATTACCTTGTTCCTTCTGAGTTTCTTCAAAGGTTATTATATCATCATATGGCTATGATATAGTATGGCATAGTTCTCTAATATCAAGTTTTTAAAATTAATAAATAAAGTATAAATTAACTATTATGAAGCTAAAAGTCCAAGGTGTATAAAAGCATTATTCAGTCACTCTACAAATGTTTATTGAATGTGTTATGTTAAATTTTCTGTTGTAGACAACAGGAAAATTTAAATATAAATAAAACATCTTCCCTCTCATGTTAGTTTAGAGTAGAGAAATGATAAATGTACATAATTAGCTACAATAAACATATGAAATGATAAAGGACATAAAAAAGTACACATTGAGTGCTCTGTTGCTCTGCTAAGCAATCTTGAGAGGGAGGGTAAAGAAAAGACTTTCTGAAAGAGAAAGGCACGAGCCGTGATATAAATAATGCTGCAGATACCTTTGAAGAACAAGGAAGGCTTCTTTAACATTATTCTAGAGTCACAGAAAAAGATTCCCCTTGAAAGGACAATCTTTTCAATAAATGCAGAAGAATGAAACTAAACCCTTATCTCTTGCCATACACAAAAATAAAATCAAAATTGCATAAACACTTAAATCTAGGATCTGAAAATATGAAAGTACTAAAAAGGAAACATTGGGGAAACACTTCAGAACATTAGGCCGGGCAATGCTTTCTTGCATAATACCCCCAAAGCACAGGTAACCAAAACAAAATTGGACAAATGTAAGCATATCAAGTTAAAAAGATTCTGTACAGCAAAGGAAATAATCAACAAAGTAAAGTCAACCTGCAAAATAGGAGAAAATATTTGTAAACTACTCATCTCATAAGGGGTTACTAACCAGAATATATAAAGAGCTTCAACAATTCAATAGGAAAAAATAGAATAATCCAATTAACAATGTGCAAAAGATATGAACAGACATTTGTATGAGAACAGTTGTTTTGAGAACATACAAATGACCAACAGGTATAGGAAAACATGCTCAGCATCACTAGTCATCAGAGAAATCAATGCAAATCAAAATTACAATGAGATAACATCTAGACCCAATTAAAATGGCTTTTATCAAAAAGGCAGGCAATAACGGATGCTGGTAAGGATATGGAGAAAAGGGAACCTTTGTACACTGTTGGTAGGAATGTAAATTAGCATAACCACTCTAGACAACAGTTTGGAATTTCTTCAAAAAACTTATAAAAATAGAACTGCCATGTGACCCAACAATTCCACTGCCAGGTATATATCCAAAGGAGGGCAATTCGTTATATTGAAAGGATATCTGCACTCCCATACTTAGTGCAGCACTATTCACAACAGCCAGTATTTTGAATCAATGTGAATGTCCATCTGTGGATGAATGGATAGAAAAATTGTGGTACATGTACACAGGGGAATATTGCATAGCCACAAGAAATATGAAATCCTGCCATTTGCAACAACATGGATGAAACTGGAGAAGATTATGTTAAGCAAAATAAGCCAAGATCAGAAAGGCAAATCGCCCATGTTTCCACTCATAGAGGGGAGTGAAATATTAAAACAATTGGTGTCACAAAGACAAGAGAGTAGAATTATGATCACCAGAGGACGGGAAAGGTAGTCAGGAAGGGAGGATAAAGTGGGAGTACTTAATGGTTGCAAAAATGTAATTTGATAGCATGAACAATATTTGATAGCACAACAAAGTGACTTTAGTCAACAATAAGTAATGGTATACTTTAATATAAATAAAAGAGTAGAAAATTGCATACTTTTAACATTAGGAAATGATAAATACTTGAAGTTATTGATATTCCAATTACCCTGTTTAATACACATTATATGCCTATATCAAAATATTCAATGTAAATATATAACTATTATATACCCATAATAATTAAAAATTAAAAATTTTAAAAAGAAGAAAACGTGTCCCTTCAACTAAAACATTTAGTATAGGCATAAACAACCTGTCTAACTAATAGTAATTAAAAATAGTGAACTTGTTTACTATGTAGTAACACTGTTCACTCTACAATAATCAATGTAAATCTCATTAATATTTTAATATATAAATTAAATATAAAGGTAGATTGCTTAAGTTTGTAAAATTGTAAAATTGCTCTGTAGTATAACCACTTTTGATTAATTTACATACTTTATTTTAGTATTTTATAAAATATTTATAACTAGAGAATATGTAAGCCTTGGAAGGGATAGTACATATTTTTGCTTAACTCTCTTTTAATTTTTATAGACAGCCAGATGAGACGTATTAGAGAAGTATCATTTATATTGAGGACATGAAGGCTCAGAGGCTAAGTGGCTTGTCCAGGATCATGCCCTTAATTGTAACTGTGCCAGTGGTTCAAGTTCAGGTTTACAGTAGGCCTATACTCCACCCTCTAAACTCACATACACTCCTCTAAATATCCTGGCTTTTTGTGAAAAGTAATTTTTCTGGACAAAGTAAATACTACATTTGTCTATTTACTAGTCTTTGTTTTTCTCTTTGTTTTCCTCAGTCTTAAAAATCAGTTGCTTTATTTGTTCTTTGAATATTTTCTGAAGCAGAAACTGAAATACTACTGTTCCCCCTCTTTCTCTGTCTTGGGAGTAGGAGTGAATCAAAAGCTTTGGTCAGAGCATCCTAGCCCTGGAAAATGTCTTATTGTTTCTGGATGCCTTGGGTTCGAACCTGTTTGGAAAGTTCTGAGCATGCGTTTCTCCCCCCCAAATCTTGCTTTGCATACCTATTTTAACCTCTAGTCTTTTCCTTTTCTAAGTACACATATTAAACAGTAGGAAAACGTATTTTATTTTGAAACCTCACATAAAATAAAAACTGATCCTTATTAGATGTAAACTTCGTTTAAGCTGAAACTCATTTAATATCCATAGGGGAGAATGATGACTTTTCCCCTCCAAGATTGTAACATAATGAAGTGAAAATGTTTTCACAATACTTTGGAATTTTTATAATTGACCTCTGTGTTGTTTGACTGTCAGTTAAATTAGCAAATTTGATAATTGTAGGGAGCTGATAAGACTTTCTATTAAAGGTATGTGATTATGTTAATCTCAGTTCAAATATAGTTTGCCTGAACTGTTTTGATTACATAATATTAGAATACATTAACTTATTAAATAAACTATCTAGAGAGCTTACAAGATATTAAATGTCTTTAAGGTGACCATTAAACAAGTATGTAAATCTTATACTAAAACCATAGTCGTCTTTCCTTCTTAAAGGCTTAAAATGTGGAGCACAGACATTTCTATATAAATTGATATTTTTTTCAGTGCCTTTTAGTAGTTGGTTCAAAAAAGAAATCAATATAGATATTTTAGACAGTCTATATAAATTGACATATAAAAATATAAACATATTTAGACACATAACCAACCTATGAATATGATTTTTTTATCTTTTACTGTTTGCACATTGTGAGAAAATAGTGAGTGGTGAATACTAAAACATGTAGAGTCTCCCAGGTTTCATTTGATATGCAAACACCTGGATACTGGGGTTATTTAATAAATACATTGACAGCTGCTTGTACAAAATACTTAAAATTTTATAAAATATAATTTGTGGCATGTTGTAAATTATAAAGGTCTTCCAATAAATTTAACCATATTTTCTTCATTTATGGACGTGAAGAGCTCAGTTATCATGACTGCCACATATCTCTCTTTACATATGAACATCATGATCACTGACTGTCCATTTGGGGGAATGGGATGGCCTGGTTTTTTTATTTTAGAGAAAGTTTGACAGATATATGTGTAAAAATTAAACTATTCCATTTCAACTTATTTAACGGAAAGTTTGAAAAATTCATTAATGTATATATTCATTCATTCACTGACTTTTCTGACATGTGTATTATGGCACCACGGACCCAGAACCTGTAGCAATGTGGAGACATACAGGCATCAGAGAGCATGGGGACATTGAGTAGATTTCTTTTTAGCCAATACACAGGTAGACTCCTGGAACGCCTAAACTATAAAATATGCCTAGAATATAATATTTTGGCACTATTGAATATTCATGATATTGGTAACCTCCATCTGACAGTCTGTTTAAAGGGCGCCTCCTATAGATTTTAATGGATTTTAAGAGTAATATCTAAATGCAGAAAGGAAAGGTATGGAGGAGATGGGTAGGAAAAGAATTTTGTAGTTAAGTGCTGGTCCCTCAGTGCACACTGTCATAGATATGGGCAAAAGTCAAGAGAATTCTGTCTATCTTGATATATGTACAACCTATGTATTTTGGTAGTAAAAACAATTCTTTCACCTTTTTTTTTTTTTTTTTTTAAAGACAGAGTCTCACTTTGTCGCCCTTGGTAGAGTGCTGTGACATCACAGCTCACAGCAACCTCCAGCCTCCAGCTCTTGGGCTTAGGCGAGTCTTTTGCCTCAGCCTCCTGAGTAGCTGGGACTACAGGTGCCTGCCACAATGTCTGGCTATTTTTTTGTCTCAGTTTGGCTGGGGCTGGGTTTGAACCTGCCACCCTCAGTATATGGTGCTGGCTCCCTACTCACTGAACCACAGGAACCACCCAACAGTTCTTTCACATTATAGAACACACAAGTGTGTCCTACAATATGTACTCGTGTTAAATAATACCCAGTATTTTATTTTATTGTATTTTATTTTATTATTAAATCTTAGCTGGGTACATTAGTGCAATATACCCAGTATTTTGGTTTCAGTTTCTGATTTTAAGTATGAGATTAATTGCAATTCCTTAACATCGAAGCAATTCAACATCTACTTTGTGAATGTAGAAATGTTTTTGACACTATATTATTTGAAAGTAAAAAAATACAATTTGCATGTATTGAATGAGTTCTGTATGCAAAATACTGTGATAAATGTTTTAACTGAATTTTTTTAAGTAATTTTTTTAATTCTCATAGAAATCTAATGGGACAAGTGTCAAAGAAACAATCATAGGGAGGAAATATACCTAGAATGCATAGCTAGAAAGAAGCAGACTGTGGCAAGAAACCAGGGCAGTAGGACTTCTCAGCCTATAATTTAAAAAATTTCAAACAATATAGGATACTAAACATGTAACCTGTAGAAAAGTAGATCAGAATAAAAGATTCAAGCAGATTTCAAATGCAAGGCCAACACTTATATACAATTACTTGGATGTTATCCTTGTATATAGTAAATAGATATAATATTGTTATTGGTGATTTTAGATTGTGGTAATCAATAGCATTTTCTGGGGGAAGGCAAGAAATTAGTTCTTTTGGGCCAACATCAATGACCAATGTTTACATTTTATCAGTTTTTTAAAGAATAATCCAATTCTTACTCATTACTATTTAAAATTAGGATAATGAAAAAACTTATTCATTTACTCTATATTTACTAAGTGCTTTAGATCACCTATAAAATATGCTACCAAGAGGTAGCTATTATACCATTAACTTTTTGTTGTGTTTTCTCAGTTTTTACATAATTGTAAACATAGGGAACATAAAATTAAATACATACAAATTTTAAAATCAATTTTTACTATAACAGTAATATGCTATCATGGAAACTTTAGAAAATACTAATGTGTATGATGCAATGGTACATTTCAAAACCATTAAGAAATGAATATAATTGTGATGGATGTGTTACTTATACTTATTTCAATGTAAACATTTCACATTGTATATCGAACCCCATAAATGCGTCAATGTACAAAGTTATGATTTAATAAAAAATAATTTTAAAAAATGTTTTTAAAAAGTAAATTTTAAAAATATTTAGGTTTTCTACCTACTAAAATGATATGCTCATTTTTATGTATATTTCCTCAATTGCATAATGAGTTAGTAAACAGTTCCTTAACTGTGTAAGTTAATAAAGTTAAACGCATCTATTTGTACTGACTTTCATCATAGTTGACCCAAGAATATTCACATGTCTGGATGGAAGATGATAATAAAGAAAACGATAGACAGATACTGTCAGCTATGGGAAAGTTTAGTAATCTTTCTTGATTTAATAATTGAGTGATTTGGGTCATTTGATATGAGTCTAACACATGCAGAAGAGCATCAATCATAGTTCTCCCTCAGGAAAATGGCCAATCTGCTCCTCTGCTTTTGTTCAAGGAAAAAAAAAAAACTAGTAATGCTCCCAGCAGAGTATCCAACTGTATAAACAGTTAGCCACGCAAAGTTCTAGAGGGTAATAGAACCAATCATTGTACAGCCCTCACTCATCCCACAAATCCAAATTACTGTTGGTAAATGCCCTCGATATTCAAGTTGCTATTTTTAGAAATTTCAACGTGCCTTTGAAATAAATGAAGGAGAAAGGGAAATAGGGAATACTTTCTCAGTATTTGGCATCTGAATATGTACCCACTAGTTTGGAACAAGGGCAGATCACCAGCGAAGAGACAGTTAAGTGTGTCTTTCTCCTGTACAGCAGAGAGGGAATGACTCAACTGGGCGACTTTAAACGTTCTTTTGTGGATTTTGAGTCCAGAATGTTTTATGTACCAATCTTTGAAGAACCCATCAAAAGTGTCCAGTGTAGTATATAATGAATTATGTTTTTAATTTAGTCACATTAGAAAATTAATAAATTCTAGTGGAAAAGAATGAGGTGGCATCCCAAAATATCGTCAGTTAGGACACGTTCCAGTGGAACCAAACTGTCCAGAACATCCAAACCACAGAACCGAGACCTCTTGGCGAGAGAGCTGCACCACAGTTCTGATCTGACATAAGCAGAGCAAAACCCACGAGCCAGGAGGCAAGCTTGCAGCCAGATGATCTCCAGGGAATCTCATCAAGTTTTAGGAAGAGACTTAAGGGATCTTAATAATCAACTTTTCAAGAATGTAGCACAAGAGACACATTTCCAGAGACTGGAAGGCAGCAAACACAGGAACACTGTTAAGGAGAAAAGTGTAGGACAAAGTCAAATCAGCCTATAGCAAACGTGATCCAATGAGGTCTTTGAGTTCAGGCTCCAAAGCAAACAAGAAAAAAATCTATTAGATGCAACTTTACATTATTTAATTCAGTTTTTATTATTCTATCTGCTAAAGTATGTCTAAGATAATGTGAAAATTACTTAACTCTTCACATACCTGTGAAAGTCTTTCTGATCCCTTTATAAAACTAGAAAGTATATGAAATTCTCCTATTAAAAATTTTTATCCCCTTAGCAGAGCGTGGTGGATCACGAAAGTAAACCTAGCACTTTGGGAGGCTGAGGCAGGTAGATTGCTTGAGCTCATGAGTTTGAGACCAGCCTGAGCAAGAATGAGACCTTGTCTCTACTAAAATTGAAAAACTGAGGCAAAAGGATCACTTGACCCCAAGAGTTTTTGAGGTTGCTGTGAGCTATGATGCCATGGCATTCAACCAAGGGCGACAAAATGAGACTCTGTCTCAAAAAAAAAAAAAAAAGAAGAAGGAGAAGAAGAAGAAATACTTTTTCCCAGTTCACTTATTATTTAGACAACTTTTTATTACTGAAATTTTCAACATATACAAAAACAGAATAGCATAGTAAACTTCCAGCTCTGTCAGTTATCACCATTTTCCAGTGCACAAAACGCACCCAGCTTTCCACTTTATATTCTTGTTCAAGGTGCATTATCTCTGGTTTAGTCCACTTACATCCTCTAATTTTCTTCTTGCCCGCCTGGTCTGCTTTCCATGCAAAATCAGAATGGTTTATAACTCTGAATACTAGATCATGGCATTTCTTTACCTGAAATCCCTCATCACCTCCCCTAGGAGATTTTCTGATCTGTGCCTGACATTCCTCTCATTTCTGCCCCATGCTCACTGACCTCCTGACTTTATTTCAACTCCTTGAAGATACCACCTTAAAAGCCATATACTAGTTATTTCTTCCTTCTATGAAACTCTGTTCCTAGATCTTTGCAAGCCTGTTTCTTCAGGGCTTGCTAACCACTGCCAGGAGCCCCACCCTTGGTCCTCCTTTCCCTCTCAAGTACAGCAAGCTCCTGTGCTTTCATCATGGCTCTCGTTCTCCTAAAATTATACTATTTCACGGCACATGAACTAATTCTTACCTCAAGCCCTGTGGGTCCACGACAGCTGGGATTGTGTCCAAATGTTCACAGTTGTATCCCCCGCTGCTAGCTAGCCCCATGGTTCTCAGCCTGGATACACATTGGAATCACTTGGACAGCGCTGATTAAAATGGTCTAGGGTGTGACCCAAGCGTCAGTATTGTCAGACCTCCCAGGTGATTCTAATGTATACCAAGGATTGAGGAAACACTGGCTTGTGAGGTGAAAATGTCTGGCATGTACAAGGTACTTAATAGCCTTTTATTTAAACAAATGAATGAGAATTTCTATTACATAAAGACCATGTAGTACAGTTTCAAAAAAATTATTATGAATACAAAATACATCATTTAGCAGAAATATATTTTCTTTTGAACCTTTAGGATCACATTCACTCAATCATCTGATTAGAAGGATACTAAACTATTAACAACTCTACTCACAGGCTTTTACCCACTTCAACTTTTCTAAATTGAAAGAGAATTTTGACTGACCTCACTTTCTGGCTCTCTGAATAGATGAGTTTATTTTAAAAACAAACAAAAAAAAACTATCTTTGCAGATATTCCTACTTCCCTCCACATTCCGGACTGGAATATACGGTTATTAGTGCCCTTTTAGCCCCCACCTTTTTTTGGTTTGGTTGCAATTCATGAAGCCATGTAGGATGAACATTGCCGTTAGGTTGGAAAATTTAGAAAAGTGCTCTGCCTGCTCTAAAATTGTAATAGGAGCCACAAGGCTGAGTAACAACCATCTGGGCTCCAGCAAGGACGGACCTCATGTTCCTGCTGCCTTCCTTGTGAATATTTGCATTCATTACGTGATTTACATGAAGAATCATAAAGCACACTGATCACTGTGATCATTTCAATAACAGTGAGGGTCGTAATAGCTAGATACAATAGATAGATAGACTTTCTTTTCCATTTTGCATAGCGGAAAACTGACATTTAAAGAGTTATGTTTTGTCCGAGATTCCACAGTTTACGGTAGATCTCTTTAATAGAGTGGTATCATCAATTACCAAGAATGATGAGCAAGAAATGGTGATTGAGCTTTCTTCACAAACCAGTGACTGCGATGTCATTTTTCTTGGTAACCTCAACTGTTCAAGGCTGTCCTTCTCTGCATGCGTTTTTAAATATGATGAAATGTGACATGATGGCATTTTAATCAAAGTATCCATTTCTTTTTCTGGTGTAATTGACATGTTTAGAAGTCATATAGAGTGAAATTATTTAGAAGCAGATACACATTGGAAAAACAAGAATTATGAAAGAAAATACACATATAATTTGGTCTGTGTTATACAATATATTTTTATTAGATTTGAGGCATATTATTTTTCTTCATGAATCTGCAAAACGAAAGAGTTCCACAATTTGCAATTTTTTCCTATGTGACTTGTTGGGCTGTGAGCCCATGAATGCTTTTAATCTATTTCATTCATTTTTACATTTGAAACTTCTGATTATTGTTCTGTAAATGTGAGAATAAAATTCTTAAGTAGAACTTTTGATGCTAGAAGGAAGAGCACTTAGTTTTGAAATATTTTAAAATTTAGATTATTTTTATTTACAAAGATTAGTGACATAAATCTTAGTTATTTAAGTGAAAAGTATAGAATGTAGAAAATGGGAGCTTTCAAAAAGAGAGGGGGAAATGACAGTATTAACTGTCTATCGTAAGGAGCACACTGGACAGACCTGATTCTATCGGTGATTATTTCATGAATCTGTGGCTCTGAGGCCTTCACAAGCTCCGGTCCCCACTTTCTAAAACTGCCTTTTCCTTAGAGTTGAGCTAAAATGAATAGACCGTGAATCAGAGACTGACCTTCAGAGCCTCGCCTTATTATATAATAGAAAAACTTACATTGGGAAAGCAAATCTGTTACTCCTGAAGTCATTTGAGGTGTCATTTTGGGGTAAAACTGTCTTTTATGAAGAGGGTACAGTGGCCCTGGCAGAGTACTTTGGTGATGTTCAGTATTGCAGCTCAGTATCCTTAAATAGTCAGATGAAATGAGGAGAATTCTCTGAATTTAATCATTAGTTGTTCCTTAATCCTCCCTTAGGAAAACATTCATTAAGAGAGGAATAGATTTTTGGTCTTCAGGATATATACCTAATAAAGGAATTAAAGGATCGAATGGCAGATCTATTTTTAGATCTCTAAGTATTCTCCAAATATCTTTCCAAAAGGAATGTATTAGTTTGCATTCCCACCAACAGTGTAGAAGTGTTCCCCTTTCTCCACATCCACGCCAA
>CAUYRH010177539.1:0-14172 GCA_963574655.1 Perodicticus potto
TCCATGGTATAACGGTCCATATAAGTCGGGTGTTAGGAAAACACTGGGAGAGAGGAGATCTTAAATATCTTAGGTGGAATGGAATCCTTGGATTAAAATAAGGGATGCTTTTTCTTCCATTCTTGAGATACTTTGCTAAGAAGAATATGTTCCAGCTCCATCCATGTAAACACAAAAGAGGTAAAGTCTCCATCTTTCTTTAAGGCTGTGTAATAGTCCATAGTATACATGTACCACAATTTATTAACCCATTCGTGGGTAGATGGGCATTTGAGCTTCTTCCATGACTTAGCAATTATGAAGCTTATAGCTTTCATATGAAGGCTAAAACCTAATTATAACACAAGAATACAGGGAAAAGGGAAAGGGAGGGGAGGGGTGAGGATGGGTGGAGGGAGGGCAATTGGTGGGATCACACCTACGGTGCATCTTAGAAGGGTACTGGTGAAACTTATTAAATGTAGAATATCAATGTCTCCATATAGTTATTAAGAAAATGCCATGAAGGCTATGTTTAACAGTTTGACCAAAATATTTCAGATTGTATATGAAGTCAGCACATTGTGCCCCATGATTGCACTAATGTACACAATTATGATTTAATAAAATTATAAATAAAAAAAATAAGGGATGCTAACAGCATGGGGATATAGAATCTTTTAAGAAAACAATTTTTCAGAAATAACCTCCAAAGGTGATTCAACCCTGCCTCTGACTTTCATACATTTTTAAGTATTGCTTTGATAAAGTATGCTCTTCGGTGTATTTGCTGGAAGACCTTGTGAGCGTGTCATGAATTATGACAACTGAAGTACTCATGCTGGCGCTGGTGCCGTAGATGACCTGCTGGCTGACATGGGACTTGCCTGGAGGACAATGAAGTCAAAACCTCTTTCTCAGAGGGAAGGGCTGGAGACATTATTTTTCACCCAGCATCCTAAATTTACCTTTCTTTTTAAACCCAGGACTTAGTAAAATGTCTTTTATGTATGACGTTTCCACAAAAGAAATGCATTTTGCACCCGAAATCTATTCCTATCACACCTCAGCTTCCACTGCAAAACAACAAACATATGACACTTTTGGTATCTTTAATGGTGATTTGGCAGACCAGGCTAAAACACCACGTGATTCTGCTTTTCCAGTGCAATGAGCCTTAAATATCACAAAAGGCTCTAATCAATAAATACTATCACTGTAGTCTCTGCGAAGTTTCCAAACTAGGGTCATCGGCTAGCAGTTTTTAAAGAATGAAACGTCTTTTCCATGTGTGTGGTGTTACGAGGAAATCAGAGGAGGTTAACAGCAGTGAGCTAGGACAAGGCAAGAGAGCCCACCAGCAGGTGCAGAGGCCTCCCTGGGAGCAGCCACCATGCTCTGTGCCAACACGGACATACGGCATGCTCTGCCTGGATTCTTGCCCCTGCATCAGAGAATCCATGTGGCTAGAAGACTTTCCAATTTTGTCCTCCTTCTCAGGACAGGATTTATTTTTGAAACATCACTTAAAGATGGTTGTGCAGTTTCTCTTTGAACTTCTCCAGCCCTAGGACCCTGCCAGCATTTTAAGGCAGCATTGCCTTGTTCTAGACAGCTCTGCTGCTGGTCCTTGGCCAGGCTCTAGACCTCAGAGAACATGAGCACCCTCCCTGCTAAGGTAGTTCTTTAGGTACACGGATCTGAGGTTGCTTTTTATCCCGACTTGCCTGTCTTCAGAGTCAACATACCGAGCTCGCTTCATTGTCTAGCTTGCGTATGAAACCATGTCCAGCTCGGCCACTGTTCTTTACGTTGACCCAGTTCTTCACCACGTCCCTCACAGTGAGACTCAGATACATCCTCCTCCTCTAGTGTAAGCAAAAGAACTGGCATTTAATCATCAGCGTAACACATCTGCATTGTGATTTTTGCCAGAGAACCCAACTTCAAACTTTCCACCGCCGGGCAAATAGCAAGAGCTTGGTTTCAAAAAGGTCTGCCTCAAGGACACGCAGTGAACTACTTTCCCCTCCCCTTCTACCACACACCACAGGGGCTGGAGCAAACCTGACCACTGACAACCTGTGTGCTTGGACCCCAATACTTTGGTCCATCAAGTAATTACTTTCACTAAACTGGGTTTGATTTTCTGCTATTTCTTTGAGAAGGAGTAAAAAGCATTTAACCAACTGACTATACCAGAGGTTCTCAACCACAGGAACTGTATTAAAGGGCTGTGGCATTAGGAAGGTTGAGAACCACTTTTAACGTTTTTCAGTACATCACAATGGATTTGCTCAATGAGGCATCTTGTGAGAAATTTCTCTCAGGATTTTACTGCAAGAAACATCTATGTTGCTTCTAGAAAGAAACAATGAAGTTTTCATTTTTGTAGACACTGAGATTTTAACATATTTATTGCCTTGGCTGCTAGGAGGCTCAGAGATGCATTTATGACCCAAGGTAATAATGGCCTAAATCCTGGCATACATGTTTACGGACTAACTTTCATTCCCAAGTTCTTTGTACTATTCTATCATTATTTTACTTTCACTATATTGTCTCTGTCACAAATATTTACAGCCTCTGCACCAGGCACTGGGAAGTTAGGCATGGCTTAAGTCTTAATGGGGTTTTCAGCGTTGTGGGAAGAAAAACCTTTGCTTACTTTTATCCACTTATACTACGTATATTTTGTTAGCTGACTCAAATATTTCTGCCTAATACAAGGTATTCAGAAAATATTCAACTAAATATGAAGGTGACAAACATGTGTTTTTGTCTATGACTTTTTCCTTGAAATGGGAGTATTAATACACTCTAATTAATATGCCCATCGTATATTTTTATTTTCTCTTAATCACATTAAAAAAATCCTTTTTAGTTTGAAAATCATGCTTTTGGATGGAAATGAAAGAATAGGTTAGGATTTAAAGAGGCTGTATTCTTTTTACAGAATAAATGACTCCACTAGCTCAAATTTACCATAAACTAAAATGAATCAATTTCACTTCCTTAGTTTTCTGAAAAGCCTTTATACTTGTTGCTTTTATATATTATTATGTTAATCTTGATTCATTTATTCCTAGCATTGAAATATTACTCTAAGAGCTCCCACAAGTCCCTACACTTGTCTTCAGGGTTTTCTTACAAACCTTGTGGCTTTTCTCTGGAGATTTCTAATCAGGTTCATGTATATTCTCCCAAGAGTCCCACCATCCTCCCTGAATTTCTCTTTCTTTTATTCAAGGATATTATAAAACACTTTCCAGTGCTGTGCTGAAATCAAGACATTTTATCTACTCTGTTCTCCTGATAATGCAAGCTGGCAAACATATTAAAATAAGAAGTAAGCATCATTTAATGTTTTGTGCTCTTGAACCTGTTACTTTCTAGTTATCATCTTTGTTTTTTTAATTTATTATAGATAATTTGCTTAATTCTATATGGAATACTTTTAGGAACTGGTTTTGAACTTTTCAATAAACAAGCTGCTCTATTTTACTCTTTTTTGACACTCAGAATATTTTCTTCTCATTGGTCATTTGAAGCCCATTAAATTTTTCAAAATTTATTAAAGTTTAGTAACAGAAGTTCTTTTATTTTATCCACAAATACTCTGATGGCTTACAACATAAATATAGACCAAGAAATATGAATCCATTCATGGCCAACACTTTTCCCATTGTATATTTTTCATTTTCTTTTAATCACATTAAAAAAATCCCTTTTAGTTTGAAAATCATGCTTTTGGATGGGAGTGGTTAAGAACAGGTTAGGATTTAAATAGCTCTGATTTCTCTGTGTCAGTGTAACACTATTGACTACAAATAATAGAATTATTGCTTCTCTATTCCTTTTTTTTATTTTTAAGAAAAGAAGACTTTTGGGGGTTTGGAGGAGCATATTGTGGTTTACCTGGCTTTTTGCTTATTGAAATTATTCCTAAAAATTGTAGTTTTTAAAATTAAAGAAAATTCTCAGTTCCGTGCCTTCCAATTTCTCCATACTTAAAAGTATAGAGTAGACATCTGAATTCTTTGATAAATTTCTAGGTGAACAAGATTGGTTTCTTTCTTTTCTTTCTTTCTTTCTTTTTTTTTTTTCTTGAGACAGAGTCTCACTCTGTGGCCCTGGGTAGAGTGCCGTGGCATCACAGCTCACAGCAACCTCCAGATCTTGGGTTTAAGCAATTCTCTTGCCTCAGCCTCTCAAGTAGCTAGGACTACAGGTGCCAGCCACAATGCCTGGCTATTTTTTTCCTGCAGTTGTCATTATTCTTTGGCAGGCCCAGGCTGGGTTCGAAGCCGCCAGCTCTGGTGTACATGGCTGGTGCTCTAGCTGCTGAGCTACAGGTGCCGAGCCAAGATTGGTTTCCTTTTACTCTTGTTCTTTTGATAGGTCTCTGTCCAGAGTTTCAAATATCTTGTTCTTACTGTTATTAAAAAATAGTTTTCCTAAGTTTTAACCATGTTCCTTTAACTATAAACTTATTCTATTCTCTCCAGTCTGTATTTATTAGAAGGATTATAACTCCTGGTGAAGAGACCTTGGGGCAGGATGGCACAGATGCTTCTCAAATGTTGCTCCAAACGTGGGTGCCTACAAGTCCGAGTTTCTTGAAGACACTCAACTCAGTCTGGAATGTCCTAGCCAGCTTTTCATCCCAGTAAATAGGACATGCAGTTAATGGCTGAATGGATCTTGAATGATCTCACCGAATAGGACAAGGTCTGGGTTCTTGCTTCTTTCTACAAGCTCTGTTTCTGTGTCCTTCACAGGAAAAATAACTGTCCAGGCACGGTGGCTCACGCCTGTAATCCCAGTATTCTAGGAGGCCGCTGCGGGTGGATCCCTTGCACTCAGGAGTTTGAGACCAGCCTGAGCAAGAGCAAGACCCTGTCTCTACTAAAAGAAAAGAAAACTAGCCAGGCGTTGAAAAGCTTGAGATTGTGGTGAGCTGTGACGCCATGGCACTCACTCTACTCAGGACAACAGTTTAAGACTCTATCTCCAAAAAAGAGAAGAAAAAAAAAAAGACTACAGGAAAAATAACTGACATTGAAAAAAGCCCAAAGTATGTTGTTCAAAAATAATGGATTTTCAAATGAAAAACAATAACAGGCTTTCCTACTATCATATAGTCAATGTATGCAAAAGGAGAGGATTCTATTTAATATTTTGTATTCTTATTACCCTATTATATTTTCCTCTGAGTAAACAGCACCATTTGGAATCCTATTTGTTTATTTATTTTGGAATCCTCTGCTGGAATATATGCTCCACAAGCAGGAGCCTGTCTCTCTTATCTGCCACTTTATTTCCAGTATCAAGAATAGGGGCTTATACAGGCGTGAATCAATTCATTTATTCATGCAGTATGTATTATTCAGGGGGCTACTTTGTGCCCGGCATCGTTCTAGGTGTTGTTATGAATAAAATAGGTAAACATCTGCCTTTACAGGTTTACATTACAGTGAGAGACATGGGCCATAAACAGTGTCAGTAAATAAAATTCTGTGCTTAAGAGTGATAATTGCTAAGGAGAAAACAAATCAGTAAATAAGAAGGAAAGGCTGCAGAAGTTGGGGGAGTTCAAAGTTTGGACAGAGTGGCCAGGGAAGGTCTCACTGAAAAGATGACATTTATTGAATTTCCAAAGTGAAATCCCATGATACATCAAGCTGAAGCAATGGTGCATTTGGAATTCAGCCTGCATACGCCTTCCAGACTCTGCTCCCCAGAGGGACTGCTTTTATTATGCCAATTCCTTGTCTTAAAACTTAAGATGCCCTTCTCTTGCTGTCATATCCAAACTCCATTGTCTGTTTTTAAAGATCCACAAAAGAGCATTAATTCCTCAGTTCCTCCAGAGTGGACCCTCTCGGCAGGCCTGACTGCTTTCTATTTTCTGGACAATACCAGGGTGTAACCTAAAAGCTGGTGTAAGAATGGAACTTAACGCTTCCCCCACCTGCAGCCACAGCCAGAAACCCACATCCTCATTTCTTCTCTACAGCTGTTGAAAGGATCGAATGAGATAATGTCAAACCGAGAATCTGTTTTAACAAGTAAATAGAGAATCTGTTTTAACCAATAATACTAAATTGAGTTAGGAATGTAAATTGACACATAATTGTTACATAATTTTTATAAGATTTCAACACCAAGGATAATAATTACGATAATGAATTAATTTAGCAACTAAAAAATCTCTGCTTACATAGAATGAAAGACAATTACAAATGGAAAGCCTGAAACAAGGTGTTGGGTGCTCAAGGAATCTGACTCGGTGTAAGCAAATCCACTTGAAGAATGAGATGTAAGCGTGGGGTTTGAATGAGTGCAGAGAGGTGCTCAAGTGCCCCGCCCCCACCATTACTCCAGCTCCTGGGAAACTATTCCTATTTGAAGCTGCCCTAACTAGATGGGTAGCAGCACTGCTCAGCTGCTCAGCTGCAGTCAGTATTGGGAAAGAGCCTCCATTAAATTTACCAGGCAGAGATTCCAAGTCATCATTAAAATGACCACTAAGGACTCTGGTGACCTAGGCTGCCATGCTAATGAACAGAAATTTTGCTCTTCCACACCAGGGAAAGGAGCTGCCTCAGAGGAAGTGCTAATTATAGCCATGAATGAAATAAAAGTTATCTGTGAGAGTGAAGAAGAGATGGTTGTAAAGTCCATGTGAGTCCTTTTAAAGTCATCTTCTCAAAAGATTAATTCAGTGCTGACACTGTGGAAAATAGTGCAGCCTAATAGTTTTGATAATATGAATCTATGTGGATTAAACTTTCCATGCTTTGTTTGGAAGGGTCTGCTTATGAAAGAAAGTGAGCTATGGCAAAGGTTGAAAACATATATTAAAAGATGTTTGACAACAGTTGTCTGGCCTGAATCACTTTTCCATAAAAAAGGCTGTAAATTTATTAGGCAAATAATGTCACAGTCATTGCAATTTTCTATCACTGTATGATGATGACCATTATATTACCTGAAAATGAAAAAAATAGAAATTCTGGAGTATACTTATTTAAACATTATTATTGAAAGCAAAAGTAAAACAAAATAAAAATTGGTTTAAAGTTATTTTTCCTGGAAACATGAAACCATTTTAAAGTATTACATTTGATAACAAAAAATATCAATTAGGGATTTGGTTGCTTTGAACAGATCATTGAAAGTAATCAAATTCAAAATTCGTTTGCTTTAAAAAAACTTGCAAAGGTTTTCTGAGAGCATTCACATCTCATGGAAAATCTCAGTTCAGCTCTTTGTTACAGTCACGTTCAAGAGGACACATCACTTCTTGTGCGATGAGAGTGTCCTCAAGCTGTTAAAACAAGAACTTGCACCCAAATTGAGCCAGGTGATGCTATGGAGCCTAAATAGTGGGAAATGGATGCTGATTTTCTCTACTCCATTTGGCCTACAGAAATAAAGTAGTGAAGTGACTGAAACAGCAGAAAACGAAATCTTCCTGAGTAAAGTACTCTTGGCAGTAGACTTTATGATGTGGTACAACATCAGGAAAAAATAAACCCAGAAGACAGATGTCTCCAGAGAGCAATAACCATTAACTCTGGAAATACTACACATGACAGTCCCTGCCCAAGGAATATAGAAGATGGATGTTTCTCTAGGGACTGACCTTCAAGGGCACTTGTTGCTCTTAGTGACCAGAACTGAAAGAAAGCTGAAAGCCAGCATCAGTGCCTGCAGCCACTGAAGTATTTGATAGACCAGAAAAGTTGGCAAGCAACAGACAGACACTAGACAACACATACTTCCTCTTTCCAAAAATACATTCGCAGTCAGCTTTGAAAACTGTAGAGACTCTTCCAGGGTCTCGTTAGTAAGGAAAAGAGTATGTTTTTCTTTTGCTACTGCTACATAGATTGGCATCAAGTATTCCTTTTTATTTTGTGATCAAAACACTGAGGTTGGTGATTTCACGTAAATAGAAACACGCCAGGGACAAAGAGGAGGAAGGAAAAAAAATATGGCTCTAGCTAATATGATATTGTATCTTTCCCTGAAAATTCTAGAAATGTTTACTTAAACTTACTGGTATTGCTTCAGGTGTATATTTGAAACTAAAACGTAGTAAGTGGTGATGGGAGATGTAAAAGTAGAAAGTGCTGTTAGTAGGGATATTTTGCTCTAAATTCTCAGTTTTCATGGGGACTCATTCTACTATCTTTTTGTGTGTGTGTCCCTTTTTTTAAAAACTAAATCATAGCTGAGTACATTAATGTACTCAAGGGGTACAATGTGTTGGTTTTATATACAATTTGAAATATTTTCATTGAACTGGTTAACATAGCTTTCATGGCATTTTCTTAGTTGTTGTGTTAAGACCTTTATATTCTACATTTAGTAAGTTTCACCTGTACCCTTCTAAGATGCACCGTAATTGGGGGGTCCACACCATTCTACTATCTTTAAATAGAAACATAACTCAGTTTTTAAATCAGTAAGCTGACAGACATGCACTAAATAAACTTGTCCCTATCAGGTAAAAATTCAGTTGTTTTTGGATACTCTGATGTCTCTGCTTCTATTCAGAGAGTAGGAGCAGGAAGGCCATGTTTTTACATAAGAGAGTCAGAAATGGTTTCTGATTTTTGGGCCTTTCAAAATGCAAGAGGCTGGTGGGGGGTCCAGAAGTATCACCTGCACAATCCAGGGAAAAAATGCATTATTTTTCACTTCTTGCCGTAAGGGATTCTAGACCACATCTTTTCCCACAGGTTATTGCCATCTGCAGGAGGGGAAGGGAAGGAGAGAGATTTATAACAAGGTGGGCAAACTTTTTCTGTGAAGGACCATATAGTAACTGTTTTAGGTTTTGTGAATCATATGCTCTCTCTTGCAGCTACTCAGCTATGCAGCTGTAGTGAAAAAGCAGGCATAAACTATAAATGGATAGCTGTAATCTTAGTGATATAGTTCTAATAAAACTTTATTTATAAAAACGGGCAGTGAGCTAGATTTGATTTATAGGCCATGGTTTGCTAACTAAAGTACTACAAAGAGCAAAACAATGTGATTTCTATTCTCATCTGACAAGACAGTGGTAATTTTCCCCCCAAAAGATTTTCAGTGTGTCTCTTTCTACTCAAATGTTGTGCTAAAGGGCCCATCAAGAGTGTCCTTTTATGTGAAAATTTATCATAGATTTAAAGGTTGACATTCAAAAATAAATTTAATACATGGGGAAAATTTATATATAGTACTATATAGTACTGGTTTTCTCTTTCTTTTTCTTTTCGTTTGTCTCTAAATACAAAATAACCAAAGGACAAATAAATGCAGACAAAGAGATGTTACATAGTTTGAAATTTCTTTGGCAGATCTAAGTTCTCAATACTATTTTGCAAGCCACAGAACTATGAGAAAAACAATTTCTGTTCTTTATTATCCCCATTTTATTAGATGAACTGAGCATCAGTTGATCAGAAGAGTATTTGATCTTTGCCTTCTCTGTCTAATGTTGCTTGGTGGAAAACCATAATTGAAGGAAAAGCAATAGGAAATTAGCCAGGTACTATTATCTGTAATGGGTGTCAGACAACTTCACATCACTATAAAAGTTGCTTAAAATTTTTCCAGAGCAGCCCTCCCTCACCATGAAGCTTTCAGAAACAAAGCAATTTAATGTACTCAACATTTCAAAATTATTTTCCATAGTAATTCATCCTTTTAAAAGATTTCCAGAAAATCCTTTCTCTCCAGTAAAGAAATGCAAATGCTTTAATGTACATACATACAAATATACATACTTTTCTTAATGCTTCTGAGAATAACTCTTCAACATTACATGCTTGGAAAAAAAACCTATAGGTTTTGTTGTTGTTGTTGTTGTTTTTGAGACAGAGCCTCAAGCTGTCACCCTGGATAGAGTGCTGTGGCATCACAGCTCACAGCAACCTCCACCTCCTGGGCTCAAGCGAGTTTCCTGCCTCTGCCTCCCAAGTAGCTGGGACCACAGGCGCCCGCCACAACGCCTGGCCATTTTTTTTTGGTTGCAGCCGTCATTGTTGCTTGGCGGGCCTGGGCTGGATTCAAACCCACCAGCTCAGGTGTACATGGCTGGCGCCTTAGCCCGTTGAGCCACAGGCGCCGAGCCTGTTGTTGTTTTTTTAAAGACTTTTTTTTTTTAAGAGTAGTTTTAGGTTCACAGGAAGACTGATGAGGAAGGTACAAAGATTTCTAATGATGCCAAGGTTTAAAAATTTTTTTTTACTAATTAAAAAATTTATAGCACTGTCGATATAATATTACTATGGTAATCAGTAACCTATATCAATAAACTACAAGTAGAGGGCCACATGTAATAGACGGCGGGATGAATTTTTCTACCCATTTGGAGCATCAGTGAATGAATGAATGGCTATTGTTTTTTGCCGTTGGCCCAGCTCCAGAGAAATTTGGTAGAACTAGTGCTGGGTTAAGCATTAGAACACCTAGAGTTTACTTTAGCTTAACTATTTCTTAGCTTGGAACCCCTGGGGAAAATCTCCTGTCTCCTCTAAGCTTCAATTTCTTCATTTGTTAAATAAAGTCTAATACCTAGTCCATATAGCTAGGATTTGCTCAATTTGCTCAAGCAGGTGATGAAAGTTGACTTATCCCTCCAACACAATTGGCAAACAGACCACTAACTAATGACAGCTGAACTATTAGTTTCAACCACAGGAAATTGCTTTTAGGTCAGAAACAACTGAATTTCAGCAATTTTTCCATGGTTCAATCTTACATGTTATACGTGTATCATATGAGTAGTATAATATACACATTTACATACACCTAACTCAAAGTTCATGACATCTCGATTCTAAAAATTTTAAAGAGATGAAGGAAAAAAAGATCATCTCTCTAAGCTGACAACGATATTTGTAACCCTCCTTTGTCTGGAGGGCTATTAGTTCAGTTACTGTCAAACTTGGTCCTATTTTCAGATTAAAACTGTGTCTTGTGTTTTGAGCATAAGAAGCTTATTAGTCATTAATTAATACCTGAATTTTCCACTTTTGAAATAATCTATACTTTAAAAAATTAGCACACTGAAACTGGGGAGCAACCAAAAAGTTCTCATGGAAGCTGAACTGGAATGAGGAAACTCAAGTTGGCTGTTTTTAGCTTAGTTTCAGGTATAAAATCATCACATGCCAATTGGGTGACTCACCAAAAGGGAAACTTAGTAAGAGACCACATTGTTTATTCCCATCCCTGAAGTCACCCAGGGATGAGACACGGACAAGCAACAGGTGCTGTGCAAATTTACAAAGCAGGTTGACCTTGGAGCTTCAACTTGTTTTTGGCCAAGATATTGTATTTGTACCTCTTTATGTTGGTAAACTTTACATATAATTATGGAAGTAAAGAGCTATACACATCATTAGTTAATCTGGTAGATAAACTTTAGTGAGTTTTACAAAAGAATCTCCTAATTATTATTTTAAAAAGTATCTAATTATGAGAAGAAGCCACACTTGTAAAATTACATAATTGATACACAAATGTATAACTTAGAAAGTCAAAGTCTAATCGTTGAATTCTTCCCCCCTCCCCCCGACACCAAATAATCTATCCCAACCACATGGGAGACAGAATCTGAGCTTCCCCCACCTCATCCCAGGGCTCTGATTTTCTCGACTACGCTTTTATTTCTTTTGAAGTCCAACCATCTTTCAGGTTATTTTGTTCACCGGCCTAGATCATAAAGATCTTTCTCTCCTCTACACACTCAGCACGTTGAGTGGGCACTCAAATGTTAATAGTAAAATGTCTCACGTGGTTCTGTAATTCAGCATTCCCCAAACTGGTTTTCACAGAACACCACTACCCCAAGAGATTTTTATAGGTCTGCCTTAAAAAAGAAGTTGCTCTGTCACACATGTTTACAAAGATCTGGGTTCAAGGGCAGTAATTGGGTTTTTTGTTGTTGTTATCGTAGGATTTCTGAGATCTCAGCTATAATGGTGAAGTTCTAGGGAGAGATTCAGTATGCTATATTTCTAAAATTTGGATCCAGGGACTACTTACTCTCTCATTTGTATCTTAAGTGACACTTAATGTTTCTTAGAACCTAGTGGGGAAAAACTCTGCATTCTTGTGAGCAAAGACCATGCTCTTCATCCCTTTAGAGACTCTTGCAGCGGGTAGCATAGTTCTGAAAACATCAAAGTACCCAATAAATATCTGTTGGTTGCTTCACATGGTTGAAGGAAAAGAAGAAGAAAGGAATGAAAAATACATTGAGAGATAAATAGCATGTGCCAAAAGCTTTCGCCATACATTGTCCTCATTGATTTATTTACCTTTAATTCAATAAAGGGTTTTCTTTTGTATTAGATGTACATCTTAAAATTACATAATGCCATTATCTTTCCCTATACTGATCAGAAGTTATTACAGAGAAGGGTGTGGGGACCGATTATCAAATCACTGTGACAACTTGAAAAATTTATTGACTAAAATTTTTATAGGGCAAGAAATGTGTTTCTATCCTAAAGAGGGTTATAAAAAGGAGAAAATAAAACCCTGAGAATCCTATCATTAAGTTTATGGAAATTCATTTCCTGTGTTGAACAGAGTCTAATGGAAAACTTTATAACCGTGGACTTTCTCTTTTGTCACAGCTCAAGGGGGCCAATGCTGAAATTTTACTCCATATAATAAAATACAGTAGAAGAAAATATTATATCTTGAGCATATCTCTGTCCTTATATATCTTCTTCTGACTTCTACAAGATACAAAAAACATCAGTACACATTCCTTAATTTTTCCAACTCCCTCCAAAAACAAGTCTTCAAGGCATGACTGAGTGGATTTTATTGAAATCAGCTGTTGCTGGTCCCTGCCAGGCACCTGTGCCAGTTACTGAGTCACAGAGGAAGTCCTGGGCTCCCAAACACAGACTGCACGGAGTAAATCCTCGAAGCGTGCGCCCCCTCCCACCATGCCCTTCTCCTTGCTCTGCTCCGAGACCTGCCATGGGTTGCAGTGGACGTTTGGCTAGAGTAAACATGCTTAGATATCAGCTTACATGCAAGAGAAGAATACTTGGCAAGATACTGCTTTCCTTTTTTTTTCACAATGGAAAGATAAAATAAAATTTCTGATTCTCAGTGTACTAGGAAAGTTTGACTTCTGTTCCTAAAATACCTAAGTTAGTGAAAGAGCCAATGAAGTTAAATCCCTTCCCCAATCCCTTATTGCCAAAGCATTTCCCACAGGTGCCTCCTACACATTCCCCCCTTTTGTGTATTAACTAGGGCATCATACCACTGTTCTTCTAACTGAAATTGTCACGATTCTTATTTCCGTCTCATTTTTTCCCCCAAAGATCTTACTGCTTCCACTGCCTTTTGCTACTTCTGCCTTTAGTCTGCATTCTCCCACACTCTTTACAATTTCCAACATACACAGCAACGGAAACTCTAACCCCTGCACACAACCACACACTCCTTACTTCTTATCTCAAACTTCTTATACCTCAAATCTCTTATACTTTTGCGTCTCATCTATTGTAAATTGTGTTAACTGGCGAACAAAGGTCCGACTTTCCTTGCGGCTGCTCCCTT
This sequence comes from Perodicticus potto, assembly GCA_963574655.1. NCBI lineage: Eukaryota > Metazoa > Chordata > Mammalia > Primates > Lorisidae > Perodicticus > Perodicticus potto. The sequence continues at coordinate 13,573 of CAUYRH010177539.1, forward strand.
TGCTATATGAATTGTACCAGGCAAACAAAGGTCTCGCTTTTCTTGCGGCCCTTGCTTGTTGAATTACGATGAACGGGGACTCCCCCCCAATGACAATGAACGGGGACTCTAACCCCTGGCATCCCTTCAGGGACTCGTGCACAACCAGATAGGACTCTATCCCCTGGTGTCCCATTGGGGACTCGTGCACAACCAGTTGAGGGCACTAACCCCTGAGCACAACCACACATTGTCTGCTTCTTACAAACTTCTTGCCAACTTCTTCTTACTTCAAACACCTCATACTTCTTATACTTCTTATCTCATATTTCTTTCTTTTTAATTAATTAATTTTTATTTTTTTATCACAGCTGTGTACATTAGCGCAATCATGGGGTACAATGTGCTGGCTTCATATACAATCTGATATATTTTCATCCAACTGTTCAACATGACCCATGGGATTTTCTTGGTTATTGTATGAAAACATATGTACTCTGCATTTAGTAAGTTTCACCTGTACCCTTCTAAGATGCACCATAAGTGTGATCCCACCATTTACCCTCTCTCCACCCATCCTTCCCCTACCCCTCCCCTCCCTTGCCCCTTTCCCCATATTCT
>CAUYRH010177540.1:0-11907 GCA_963574655.1 Perodicticus potto
CTTGAAATCTCTCCCTCTACCAGGAGCTTTGGTGTTTTCTGTATTCTTTTCTGTAAATCAATTCTGTCTTACCACGGAGGGGTGGGGGTGGGGGAATAATGTAATGAAGAATAATAAAATACATATATTTAAAAAAAAAAAGAAGATAGGACATCCTTTTCATTTTATAAAACAATTTCACATAGTTTTTTACTCCTTAATCTTGTACCTGTTCTCCTCCAGAGTTAGAAAGCAAAGTTTATTAAAGAATGTAAGACAGGCTCAGCACTTACAGCTCTGTGGTTAGGATACAGGCCACATACATAGAGGCTGGTGGGTCTGAACCCGGCCGGGGCCTGCTAACCAACAATGACAACTGCAACAAAAAAATAGGCGAGCACTGTGGCGGCCACCTGTAGTCCCGCTACTTACTTGGGAGACTGAGGCAAGAGAATCACTTAAGCCCAGGAGTTTGAGGTTACTGTGAGCTGTGTCTCCATGGCACTCTACCAAGAGTGACAGTGAAACTCAGGCTCAAAGAAAAAAAAATTATAAGAAGAGATTGCCAGAGCAAGGTGTTATTTTCAAAGTATTTAATCAGGCAAGAATATCCATGGTTACCTGCAAGGAAAGTATAGACATGAGGATCATGAGGCTTTTGAAAACTTCCAGGCTCATAAGAGTTGAGAATACAGTGGTAGACAAAGGAAATGGGAAAGAGAAATGTTTTAAAGACATTTGCTAAAGCAAAGAGAAATTTATCACAGGGTCATGAGTTTATTTCATGGAAACCAAGACTTACCATCATCCAAAACTAAGGCAATCATGCTCTTTCCGCCATCTTTCCATGACACCATAATGGTGTGCATGAATGTCCTGGCTGATGCTCTAAAGAACAACAATGCCAAAAAGAGAGGCAAACGCCATGTTCTTATAAGGCCATGCTCCAAATTCATTGTCCAGTTTCTAACTCTGATGATGATGCATTGTTACATTGATAAATTTGAAATCATCAGTGATCACAGAGCTGGGAAAATTGTTGTGAGCCTCATAGGTTAAACAAGTGTGGAGTAATCAGCCCCAGATCTGATGTGTAACTCAAAGATCTAGAAAAATGGCTAAATAATATGTTCCCATCCCACCACTTTGGTTTCATTGTACTGACACCTCAGCTGGCATCATGGACGATGAAGAAGCAAGAAGAAAATACACAGGAGGGAAAATCCTGGGGCTCTTTTTCTAGGGATGTGATACATACTTAAAAATAAAATGCCTCAATGGACAAAACTAAGGCAGTCCTCCCCACCTAAGATTTCCTGTAGAGTGTCATGGCCTCTCCTTTGTGCCTCTTTCTACTCAACTGCTTTATATTTTTTATATGTTATTTTTATTCTTCTCTGCAAATTTATTGCAAACTTACTTTCTCAACAGGGAGTAAAAGATTGCTGTCTCACAGAGGACATAACCTGACCCTGAGGTTGAGTTCTAGAGGAGAAAGTGACAGGCTCAACTAGGGAAAGGTGTTAAACCTGAGTAGGATTACCAGAGAAAACAACTGCCATATTAAATTGGAATTTTAGACAAATGTTCATTCAGCATAAGTATGCGGCATGCAATATTTAGGACATACTTAACACTAAAAAACTTATTCCTTGTTTATCTGACATTCAAATTTAACTGAGTGCCCTATATTTTTATTTGTTAAACCTGGTAACCTGAAATCTGGTATAAGCACCTGGTCAGAAAATTGCCAAGAGCCTACTCCTGGGAAGGGAGAGTATTCAGAAAAAGTGGGCTGTGTACATATCAAGATACTGTAGAGCAAATATACAGAGATATGGATAAGGTCAAAGTAACCGGAATATAGGTGTGCATGGGATGTGGAGGGAAGAGAAGCAGTTATGACAGAGGATTTCAGCCTAAGCCTTGTGAGAACAATAAGATCTATTACATGGGCTCGGTGCCCGTAGCTCATGGTTAGGGCACTGGCCACATGCATGGGGGCTGGTGGGTTTGAACTTGGCCCAAGCCTGCTCAACAAACAAACAAACAAAAAATAGCCAAGTGTTGTGGCAGGCACCTGGAGTCCCAACTACAAGGCAAGCTGAGGCAAGAGAATCGCTTGAGCCCAAGAGTTTGAGGTTGCTGTGAGCTATGACACCACAGCACTCTTACTAAGGGTGACATAATGAGACTGTCTCAAAAAAAAAAAAAAAAAATATATATATATATATATATATATATATGACATGAATAGGAACCTTAGAGGGACAAAATAGCTTTGAAGAGAAAGATGTCAGACTTGTTAAATATGAATGTGAAGTTATCAACCAACATATAAGTGAATATCCTACAAAGAAGTTGGGAAATAGTGATTTTTATAGAAGTAATATTTAAAGTAATCCCAGTTTTACCATCTCAAGTATATCTCATATCATTGCAAGACATTTCAAAATAATTGAAATTTACAAAATTAGTTTTATGTAATAAAAGCTTAAAACTACCTTTTATGAGCATAGTACTACTCTAAGGAGAAGTATGTTTCCTTCAAGGACTTAAATATAGTATAATATAGAGATGCTCATTAACGAAAGGCAGATCTTTGAGTACTCCAGTGAAGCTTTGTAAAAAGTCACATTATAAAGAGATGGAGAGAATCTAGGTTAAATCTAACTGGAAGAAAAAATGAAGGTTTCTAAGAAGTGGAATTTGAACTGGGTTTAAATATAGAGAGGTAATATTTGAGTGAGGCTTTAAAGGGTGATTATAAAAGAGATGGCATCCTGTAGAGTAGAAACAGTCTTATCAGTGAATGAAAAAGTTAGTAAACAGAGGTCACATTGTTATATTGTAGCTATAAAATTTAATTCAACTTTCAATGACTCATAAACTATAAGACATGATGTTTAAAGAGCAAGCATAAAAAATACATAGATCATTATCACTTATGAGAAGAGATACAAATTGTCTTAACAAAACGAGAATCAAAGAGTCAGGCCGGTGGAGTGGCTTACGCCTGTAATCACTCTGGGAGGCCCAGGCTGGTGAATTGCTTGAGCTCACAAGTTCGAGACCAGCCAGAGCAAAAGGTGAGACACCCCCCACACACACACACCCTGTCTCTACTAAAAATAGAAAAACTGAGACAAGAGGATCGCTTGAGCCCAAGAGTTGGAGGTTGCTGTGAGCTATAATACCAGGCTACTCTACCCAGGGCGACAGCTCTTGAGACTGTCTCAAAAAAACAAATAAACAAACAAAAAGAATCAAAGAGTCTTTACCAGATTAAATATTCTGTCCCCAAAAAAGTGCCTCAAGTCAATGAAGCCTTGTTTTATTCAATTAAGTTCCAGTTCCCTTAAGTACTTCCAAAATCTAATTCCTAGTGTACTTCTTCCTTAGTCATGCTGACTTATTTCAGTTTTTTCATTGTGTGATCTTTCCTTTCATATCAGGCCTAGCAAACCATAGACAGATTATGCTGAGATTTAACCCTAATTACCATGGCTTCACAGCCAGAAGAGTGTAATGAGAACAATCATGGAAGAAGTCTTTGTGAAGGAGGGGACTAAGTGCTGGCTTATACTATGAACCACTTCTGTAAACTCTAACGGTCCAGAGATATCTACAGAGCCAATATCTTCAGAGGCACCCATCCTGCCTTTTGAAGTTTCAGGATTCCCCAACCAGGGCCAGCGAAGGGTGACTTAAGAGATATGTGGCATTGGCATGAATGCATGCCCCCTCATAAAATATTGCGTTCATTTTTTTCTTTATTTTTTGAGACAGAGCCTCAAGCTGTTGCCCTAGGGAGAGTGCCATGGCATTACAGCTCACAACAACCTTCAACTCCTGAGCTCAAGGGATTCTCCTGCCTCCGCCTCCCAAGTAGCTGGGACTACAGGTGCCCACCACAGTGCCTGGCTATGTTTTGGTTGCAGCCGTCACTATTGCTTGGTGGGCTGGGTTGGATTCGAACCTGCCAGCTCAGGTGTATGTGGCTGGTGCCTTAGCCACTTGAACCACAGGCACAGAGCCTATTGAGTTTATTTTTAATTTGAGATGGGGTCTCACTGTGATCCTCCTGCCTTGGCATCCCAAAGTGTTGGATCTCTTGCCAACTTGAAAGAACAAGTTGTCCTTATGTGCTTGATCACCAGCTAAGGGCAACTTGAGAGATATGTGGCATTGGCATGAATGCATGGTAGGTACAAAGGGGTGGCAGCTGGCTCTCAGACACCTATTCTCCCCAGAGTAGGTTTGTAGGTTTTCTTGAAGGAAATCTAAGTAGCACACTTCTATGGACACCATACCAACCAAATATCACAATATACTCTAAAACTCAAATTAAAACTATGTCCTCCTAGAAATGACCGAATAAAATAGAGTTGTGAACTCAGACTCAAAGTCAAATATACATCTGTATATGTGTGTGTGTATATATAATTTAGTAAAGAAAATGTGACGGATAGCATTTCAAATAGTTTTGTCTATAAATGATGTTGAGACAATTGGCTGTCCATTTGGAGGGAAAGTTTTAAATTAGCATTCTGCTTCATATCTAAAAAAAAAAATCCAATTGGATTAAAGAACTGAACATTTAATATATATACACACACACACATATATATTAGATCACCAGAATACATGGAAAATTTACCACACAAAAGTATCTCATTTCTTTGACAGTTTTTTCAAAAAATATAGAGCCCAAAGGACAAACAAAAAAGAAATTTCAACAAAGACTGGTTGCATGATGAGCAGCAAGAGTAGTAGTGGACTTAACAGAGTAAAGAAAGTTATAATCTAGAAGACCCCACAAGTAATTAGAGTGGAAAAGAAAACCAATTTTGTCCACAAAAATCCAGAAAGGATCAGGGCCGAAAACACAAAGGCAGTGTGAAAATACAGAGAGTGGCTACACATCTAAATCTACCTCCCAATCCCACATAACCAAAGGACTATCATTCCCCCATACACACCCTTATACACACCTCTTTATGCTGCCATGACCACCCAGGAGACAGAGATTTATTTGGTGGAATAGGAGAGACTCTTAAAGGACACTAGTCACAGTAGCTAATAGGGAATTGGGAAGTAGGACTTAAAGTGAGCACTAAGTGAAAACCTGAATATCAGTGAGACCTCTAGCCTCCTCCTTTTGCCCTCCACCAATGCCTTTAACCAGGCGAGATATGGGGGAAATCTCTGGAGAAGCTCTCTTCCACCACAGCAAAGACTTCTAAAAACTAAAAGCAGGCATGGTGACTGAAGACTACAATCTCAACACTTTGGGAGGCCAACGCAGGAGGATCACTTGATCCCAGCAATTGAGACCAGGCTGGACAACATGGCAAGACCCAATCTCTAAAAAAAATTACAAAATTAGCCAAGTGTGTTAGGGCCCACCTGTAGTCCTAGCTACTCGGGAGACTGTGGCAGGAAGATAGCTTGACCCCAGGAGTTTGAGGCTGCATTGCTCTATGATCACACCACTGTACTTCAGCCTAGGTGACACAGTGAGACCCTATCTCAAATTAAAAATAAACTCAATATTTTGTGAAGGGTAAGGGAATGGCTACAATTTAAAAAGAAAATCAACCTAAAGAAGTAAGACCTCAGTAAGTCTATAACCTTGAGAACAATAAGACAGGCCAGGGCCAAACCACAGAGGTTTCAGTATCGTCCTAAAGAGCTTTATCCTACAAAAGTCAGAAACTACTAAAAGATTTTAAAGGAATACAATATGGTCAAATTTGTTCCACAAATTCATTCCTCAGTGGTGTAAAGAATTGACTGCCTGGTTGGAGATAGAATTAGAGACAGCAATCTGGGGCTTTCAAAGATGTAATATAATCTTTGTCAAATTTGATGCAGTAATTATTAAATTGCCTGCTAATGTCTTAGTAGTCAACCTCTGGGAGAAACTTTATTCTTCCAATAGCTATAGAAAATCTGCTATGTTTGAAGACACCCTATTGTAAGCACTACAGATACAATGGTAAGACAATTCCCTGGACTCAAGATTTTTGATCTAGATAAGATAGTTATCAGAAATTATACAAATAAATATAAATATACAAGTATAAAAAGTCCTATAAGGAAGGGGTGCATGGCATTATAAGTGTGTAATGGGGGATAATTAATATTCTGGTTGTCTTCACAGAACCTAACCAGAACCCCATTGAGTAACATCAATGGGATTTAGGAGGTGTCCCACCCCCAGCTTCAGGGATAGGCATTGATTTGTCTCAACCAATCAGTGCTTACCATTCCGTAGACCACAAAACTCTAGAATCAGAGTAGACAAATAACCTAAGTTAGTCTAAACATGTTGAAACTGGGAATATGTAAAAAAATTTTTCGATGTGGCTGTTCTTGGCCACTATTCTATGATACAAAAGGACTAAGTCTTTGAAGGAATTGGACAGAGCAGAAAGAACTGAGAGGCAGAAGAAAATCAAGTTCTTGCTGATAATGTTATTCAGTTAAATCAACTCTGAAATTCATCTTATTTTCAGGCTTTTCTCATTTAGATAAGTTCTCTGATCATTTAAACCAGTTTAAATTTTTTATTTTGTTTTTATGTATGTATTTACATATTTATTTATGTGATACTTGTGTTGCGTGTAGTAATGCATACAGCGTCATCACAGAGTTTAAGAAATGCCTTTGAAATTGTATAGAAATAAAGGAGGCCACAGCTCTCTTGGGCATGTAGCAAACTTCTTTATTTTACCACAGCTTATATAGGCAATACTGCACGTACACATCATTAATCAATAAACTCATGACTCAGATCTCATGACCAGGTCCTCTTTGGCCCAGCGCCTAACTGTCTACCAATTAACTGATAAACATTCCACTAACCTTATCTAAAAATATTCTTACACCTATGATTAAAACCAAACCACAAAACTAAGCTCTGGGGAGAAGGCTGTTTGAATGCCTGACCTTTAACAGACCATCTGGAGGCAGTCATCCGTCTTTAGGGAGTAGTCTGGAAATCCCTAAGATATACAGAGACTTGCCTGCAAGCCCTGCCCCCATGTTGGGTGAGGTCTGATCGAGTGGTTGATAAAGCAGAGGTTAGACCTGCTTATTAAAATAGTATGAGACAGAGAGGACTACAAGCTCTGATGGCAAGTAGCAAACTCCTTTATTTCTGGCCAGTTTATATAGCCAGTTCAGCACATACCACTATTACTCTATAATCATACAATGACCTTAAGGTTAAAATGTAAAACTAGTTTTTTCCTTGGTGCCTGCAAGTCACCTGATAAACTGCTACACGTTCTTCTACAACCTTTATAATACCATATAGTACTCATAAAAAATATGCTGTCAGTCAGTTGGCCACAAACCAATAAGTCACAGGACACCTGCAGGGGAATGGGCTGCTTGTTTGCCTGCTCCCTGGAGGCCTGTACCATCTGGAGGTAGAGACCTTACCTTACAAACCCACAGTCCTGAGATTCCAAAGACTTACCGAAGACATGTCTGAATGCCTCATCCCCCACGACCAGCTTCAGAGTACTGGGCCTTTATCTCCAAAGCACTCAGGCTTATCGGCCTATTCAGAGTTTAGCCCAAGTTCCAGCCTGACTGTGCTAAGAATTTTGTCTCTGCACTCTCTCAAAAAGATGGGCACAGAGGCATTTAGGCTTTTCGCCTATACCCACGTGACCAGGCCTTTGTTCACCATGGAGTCCTACCTCCTACGTGACCAGGCTTTGAGTCATTATGGAGTTCTATCCCGGTTTCTCCTTTCTAACTCACAAAAAGACTTCAAAATTGCTCTCTCAAAATCAATCTGTTTAACGGCTCATATAGGCTTTTTGCCTATATTTCCCTGTTGCGTGAATGTTTCTCAGATGGGTGAGTACGCAGAGTATAAGTCCCACAATGAAATAGTATGAGAACAAAGGGGGTTACTGTTCTCTCTTGGCATGTAGCAAATTCTCTTTATTTCTCTCCAACTTATATACCCAATACTGCACATACACACCTTTAATCAATGATCAATGATGACAGTTCAAAAACCAGTCTCATGGCCGGGCCCAACTTGGCCCGGTCCCTAGCAGTCTACTAATTAAATGATACACATTCTGTTACTACATTTCAAAGTTATTATTTTGACTTTAATTGCAACCATACCCTAAACTACTTTACTGAAACAAAGATAAGAACTCCAGGGGAGGAGGTTGTTTGAATACCTGACCTTTAACCAGACTACCTGGAGGCAGTAATTCATCTTCAGAGAACCAACCAGAGATGGCTAAGATATACAGTCAGCTTGCCTGCAAGCCCCTGCCTCCCACAGCCAGCCTATGTTTCCCAGGCATTTAATGCCTCCAGGACTAGGCTATAGGCCTTTATGGAGTTCTATCCCAGTCCCTCCCAGTCAGCTTCTAAAAAAATTTTTTTTTCTTGCCTTTCCAGCATGCATCAAGTAAAAGGCACATATAGGCTTTCCGCCTATATCTCCCCCTTCTTATTCTTACCACCATAATTCATATCACTCATCATTAATGCAAAAGTTGCAGCATGTCTTTCATTCTCGTTTAGCTTGATTAATTCTTTTACACAAACTATATAAAATCAAACATAAAATCAAGAATTAAGCAAAAGATCCAAAAGCACTTCCAATCAATCCATTAATTTTTGGTAATGGGTTTAATTGTTCTATCCCATTAGCAATGCCCTGTAAAATTGAATCTCCCTCAACCTTTTCCAATTTATGTTGAAAAGTGGAATAAACCTCATGTTGCAAATTAACAATATCAGCAATCAAATTTTCATGGTTTAACAAATGCTTTTTCACATTATCCCAAGGGAATTTAGTTTCGTTATACATAATAGGGGTAATACAAAAAGATGTCATATTCCAATCACACTTTATCTGTTTCTTCAACCTAACCAATTCATCTCCCCACATAACAACAGCTTGTTCTAAATCGGACAATTAAGTTATATACTTCAGTGTCAATTTGTTTTGGGGAAGTTCACAATTGTTCAGAGATCTTATGCCAGTCAGCCACAAAGTTCTGCGTCTTAATGTTTTCAATCAATATAACACCAGCACTAGCAGCTATGGCAGTAACAGCAATAATTCCCAAGATGGCAGCAATAAGCAGGCCGATGAAACATCTGCTTCTCTTCAGAATCTCATCAGCTAACAATTGCAGTGTTGAGAGCGCGGGGGTCTCTTGCCAAGGTCTGGTTAAATTAATTGGCAGCCACACTCTGGTGCGAGTTTTTAATAAATATAACTGCTTCTTAGATGGATTAAAACTGAGAGAATTGTTAATGCAAGTGAACATTTGACAAATAGAACAAAACAACTATCCTGTTGATTTATTCTGAGTCACATTTCCTTTTAACCATACAAAAGGTAATTATAAGCATGCCTGAATGTATTTAGTATCATTTAACACAAACATCATTTCATATTCTTGGAGGTCATTGTGATAAAACAATTTTCTAATCCAAGCCTTCATAGGTTGTAAAGCTGCAGCAATTTTCCATAAGTGTGTTTGTTTGGGATAAGCTGCAATGCCAGGTACTGGAGGGGAAAACCCACCATTAAGCCAAGAGTTGTATTCTAAAGCAAATACTGACATTTTACTTTCATCATGTAAAGTTTTAAAAGACAAGGTTGGCTCCAAGGCCATCCTTAAATAAGCCATTGGTCCCCAATCCAATACTTCTGAACTTGTGGTGTCGAGAAGCATATGTGCACAATCTCCTTTGCATTCAGTCCAATGTACCATTCGCAAATTTCGGAGAACATATGCATTTTACAAGGCAGCAATTCAGGATTGGAGGAGATCTTATTAACATAAACCTTGTCTAAAGAATAAACATTTCAGATATCTGATTTTTGTCTTCGTTTAATGGAGGAGAATTAACTTTCATCCAATGTTTATGAGTTGGAATTTCATTTTTATCATTCATGTTCAAAGAATTTAAAGTAAAAAGACCTGAATATAATCTATTTCTCAGGGTGATAGTATATTGTTCTCCCACCTTTTTTTATGTTCGATTTTGTCTTTCAATTATGGCTTGTCCTGTACTATTGCCAGGGATACCAGTAATGTATTTTATATCATGTAATTTTAAAAAGGCTTGACATTTATTAGAAATATAAGCAGAAACATTATCTGTTTTTATGGTTAAAGGCTTGTGCATAACTGAAAAAGCCTCTAATAAATGGAAAATCACAGCACCACCTTTTTCTGATGTCATTGCTGAAGCCCAAGAAAAATGAGAGTAAGTATCAACAGAATGATAAATATATTTTAACTTTCCAAATTCTTGGAATTGAGTAACATTCATTTGCCATAGTTGATTAGATAATAATCCTCAAGGATTGACTCCTATAGGTAAATGTGGAGCTGTTAAAGGCTGGTAAGTAAGGCAAGAGCATATTATAGCTCTTACAGTATGCCAAGAAATATCATGTCCTCTTTTTAAAGCTCGTGCATTAGTATGATGTTATGTATGCCCCTGTTGAGCAGATAAAACTGAACCTACTAATTGATCAATAGCCTGATTGCCCAAAGAAATAGGTCCTGGCAAATTAGAATGAGCTCTAACATGAGTAACGTATATAGGAAAAGATCTATTTCTTATTAATTGTTAAAGGGAAGAAAATAAAGTAAGTTCTTGAGTACTAAATGGCAAAGTAACTGTTTCAATATTCTGTACTATATGAGTTGAGTATTGAGAGTCACTGATAATGTTACAGGCTTGGTGAAGATAATCTGTTAAAGGTAATATAATAGCAAATAACTCTGCCTTCTGTACAGATGAATAAGGGGACTGCTATACTTTATGAGTATTAAGACCTAAATATCCAGATATTCCAATTTTATTAGCATTCGTATAAAATATTTCTGCATGCGGTATAGGTTCTAATTTCACTATTTTAGGTAAAATCCAAGAAGTATTTTTAAGAAATTGAATTCTTTTATCTGGAGGAAAATGATTATCTATCACTCCAACATAATCTGATGATGCAATTTGCCATATTGTATTCAGCATAAGTAAATCAGAAATTTAACTATTAGAGGAACAACAATTTTTTCAGGAACTCTCCCTATTAATTGTCTTAAACGTTGTCTTCCTTTTAATATTATGAAAGCCATTTTTTGTATCTATGTCTCCATTCTTTTGCATGCCTTATTGGGCAAAAAGCACCATTCCACAAAAGCTCATTATTGCACAATTAGTCTTGTAGAAGAGTGCACTGATGGAAACACATAGATATAAAAATTATTAATTTGAGAAATTTGATTTAATTGAGCATCTTGAATTGTTCCTCAATCCATTGTAATTCTTTTTCAGCCTCAGGAGTAAGTTGTCTGGGGCTGTTAAGATTAGGGTCGCCTTCCAAAATGGAAAATAAATTAGTAAAGGAGTAAGTGGTGATTTCTAAAGTTGGCCATACCCAATTAATATATTCCTAAATATTTTTGAAAATCATTTAAAGTTTGGAGAGAATCTCTTCTAATCTGAACTTTTTGAGGAATAACATTTTGAGCAGTGATACGATATCTTAAATATTCCTAAGGCTCCTGGATTTGAACTTTATCTTCTACTAAATGAAAACCACATTCCTTAAATTTAGAGCATACCAAATGATATAATTCTTGTAATTTATTAAGACATTAATGGGCCAATAAGATATCATCCATATAACATAAACATATGCTTTCTGGAAAATATTTTCTAAGTTCTTCTAAAGGTTGATCTACAAATAATTGACACAATGCAGGGCTATTAAGCATACCTTGAGGCAATACTTTCCAGCGAAACCTCCAAGTAGGTTTTTCATTATTTAAAGAAGGAATGATAAAAGGAAAGCATTCCACGTCCTCAATGAACATTAAAAAAAGCAATCTTTTAAGTCAATAATAATTATAT
>CAUYRH010177549.1:0-13067 GCA_963574655.1 Perodicticus potto
TTATGTCTCTATAATGATTTGGTTAGCTAGAGAGTCTTGTCTTCTACTTCTGAAGTTGCTTTTTCTTCATGTTTTAATCTATTATGAGACTCTCTACTCTTTGAATGCCTCTTTCAATTCCTTAGGCTCTGTTATATCATTCCTAATTATGTCCAGATCCTTGGTGACTTTGTCTTTAGCTACTTTGATTTCCTGAGATGATTTTTAGACTTCTTTTCCAACTTCTCATCAATCGCATTGATATTAGTATTTTAAATTTCCTTTCTATCATTTCAATAAATTCTTTGTGGATGACATTTACATCTATTGCTCCATTACCCTTACTTTTCATGTTACCAGGGATCTTTTAATTTTTTTCAAATTAATATGAGGGTACACATTTTTAGGCTACAATGTTCTCACTTCCATGATAATTTTCAAGTTATAATTCAGCCTTTCACCAGGGGGTGAGCAGAACACCCTCACATTTTGCACCTCAGTTTAGATCACACCAATTGCTTTCTTTCCTCCTGCCAATTTCCCTCCCTCCTCTCCTCTCCTTTCTAGACCATATCTGTGTTTTATATTCATCTTGGCATGTAATTGTTTACAAATAGGTTTCATATTAGTATTGAGTATATTGAATATTTTTTTTGTCATTCTTGGGGTACTTTATTAAGTCGAATCTGTTTCAGCTCCATCCAGGTAAACATAAATGATGTAAAGTCTCCATCTTTTCTAATTTCTGAATAGAATTCCATGGTGTACATATGCACAGTTTGTAAATCCATTCATGGATTGATGAGCATTGGGGTTGCTTCAAAACTTGGCAGTTATGAATTGAGCTTCTGTAAACATTCTGATGCAAATGGCTTTGTGGTAAAATGATTTCTGTTCTTCTAGGTAGATATCCATAATGGAATTGTGAGAACAAATGGGAGGTTGAATTTACTTCTATGAGAATTGTCCATACTTCTTTTCATAAGGTTGTATTCTTTTGCAATCCCACTAGTACCGTAGCAAGGTTCCTTTCTCTCCACATCCACACCAGCATCTGTATATTTGGGACTTTGTGATGGCTAATCTATCTGGAGTTGTCTGATATCACTGAGTAGTTTTGATTAACACTTCTCTGATAATTAAAGATGATGAGACTTTTTTTATATGTTCATTACCATTTTTTATATATTCATTACCCGTATAATCTTCAGAGACGTTCCTTTTTAAAATTCTTGCCCACTGATTAGTAGGGTAGTTTGCTCTTTTCTTGTTGATAAATTGGAGTTCTCTGTAGATATTAATCAGGCCTATTATTCCAAAGTTTTTCTGTTTACTTTGGCTGTGATAGGCTTAGCTGTGCAGAAGCATTTTCATTTAATCAAGTCCCATTTATTTGTTTGTAATGTTGATGCAATTGCTGGGGAGGGGTCTTCCTTATAAAAATTTTCCCTGACAACTATTTTCAAGCATTTCCTTCACACTGTCTTCTAAAATTTTTATTGTTTTTTGTCTTAAATTTATATTTCTTACCAGTGAGAAGAAATTTTTTTCAATGGTGAGAAATGTGGGTCCAGTTTCAATCTTCCTACGTGTGAGTAACCAGTTCTCCCAACACCATTTGTTAAATAGGAATTTTTTTCCCCAGTACATGCTTTTCTTAACATTGTCAAAGATCAAATGTCAACATGTGACTGCATTCATTTCTACATTCTCTATTCTATTCTATAGAACCTTATCTCTCTTTTAGTGCCAGTACCATGTCGTTTTGATCACTATAGACTTGTAGTATAATGTGAAGTCTGGTAATGTGATGCCTCTATATTTGTTTTTATTTCTAACAATTGTATCTTAGCAGAGGGTGGAGGAAGATGGTGGACTAGAGACATCTCCTTGCCTGCTATTTGTAGTAAAACTGGAAAAAGTGGCCTTTGCCAACCTCTTGCCATGGGAATCTACACAGAAACATCACTCTTGGGATATAGTGAAACATCAGGAGACATCAGAAGGCAAAAAAGAGGTCTGGAGCTGAAGAATATCAATGCAGAAGGCAAGTCCTTTGTATTGGCCTAGGTCAGCTGTTCGGATGGCTCTCCCATTAAGAGCTGGAGACAGGAAAGGGTGGTCATGCAGTATTTTGATTTTGGACCAAGCAGCTTGCTGAAGCAGTGAGTAGAATCAATCAGCATCTTAAGACCAGGGTTGAACCTCTGGGGGGAGTGTTTCTCCAATTGACTTTATTATTGGCACCCACCATTGTGGGAAGATCACACACACATGAAAGGAACAGTTTGTGGGGTCATAGGACATGAACATCTCTGGCACACCTGCTGAGCTCCAGTGCCATACTTGGTGTCAGCTCAGCACCCCTGCTCTTCCTATAAATGGCCACTTCATTGTCAGGGGACACTGTCTGACAGGCTTACTGGGAAGTCTGGCAAAAGTTTTGGGACAGCTGTCCCACCTGGCCTGAATGCTGATGAGGCAAATAGGCTGGATTCAGGGCAAAAAGGAAAGGAAGAAAAGATCCTGTCCCCTTTGCAACTAGAGATTGGCTTCTGGCTCTATCATATACAAAATATCCAGTGTGCATTCTCTTTCTCCTAATGATACTGGAATTTCGTCTTCAGTACGTTCTTGGTCTCAGTGATTTGAAGAATGAATCCACGGCCCATATATTAGTGGTGAAACAGGATTTATTTATAGAAAAGAATATAAAAACACTAAAGTTTCTGGCAGAGAGAGAGAACCCAGGTCGCAGGAAAAAGCTCTAGCACTCCCTCTCTCTGTCTCTCTCCGTGCTCTTTGTCTAGGGGTATATATTGTTGCCTGGGGTCCTCTATAGTTACAATTAGGCTGAACTCAGTAGCAAATGAATGGCTATAATCCCTTTCAGTCCCAAGCCTAGGAAACTTACATGAAATTGACTAGGCCTAGGAAATGAGAGGTTCCTGTTTAACACAAAGGAAGGGAAACCTAAGGTGCTGGTGTCTCCCCAGCAGTTTTCTGGCCCCTCTGGCTACTAGATCCCCCTACACCCCCCCAACCCTCCAGCCTGCTGATTCCTCTGCCATCTACCACAATACCAACATGGACAGGGCTGAGGCAGCAGGTCCTCCAGCTCAGCTGAGCTGAGCTGGCTGGGGTGCCACCTGTCCTATATCGCTAACATCACATGCCACCTGGTGTCCGGGCAATATATTGCAATATACACACACAGAAACATGTTGCGCGCGCACACACACACACACACAGGTATATTTACATTTTTCTTCTTTTTTCAAAATTTTCCTTAAGTTTTTCTTTTTCTTTTTATCTCTTATACTGCTACTGTTGTTGCTTTTTTGTTTGGTGTTCATTTTTTTGATTGGTTGTATTTTAATTTTTTAACTTTCACTTTTTTCAATAGCAAGTGCTCTTCCATTTTTGTTATGATTTTTCAGCCCCCTTTATTCTTTCCTTCTTTTTTGATTTCTCTCTTTTTTCTTTCCTCTGGCATTGATTTTTCTACTTTTCCAATATATCCACATAAATTTCTCATACAACACCTAGGATAACCATTTTTTGGTCCTTGTTTACACAATTATATTTTTAATTTGTTATACATTTTTACTATTTACCTTTGACTTTTTACTCTTCTCTAAGGGCTGGGAGGGGACCATGAAATTGGTCTAGTGTGTTGCAGGGTCACAGCATTGGTCTGACTCAAGGAGTCCACAAGTTTACAGTCTTGGGTGTCCTTCTAGCTTTGGCCTTTGGAGAGAAAGTATTCATACATCCCTATTGTGACAGAATGCTGATTTCTCTCTATATTTGGAAGAGGTAGGGTCTTGCTTTTCCCCAGACTGATAAGCAACTTATGACTTTGAGGAACCAACCCAGCCTGTCCCCAACGGTTCTATATATGTGGGTGTTGTTAAAGCACCCTGCTGAACACCACCATTTCTCCTGTTATTTACATTCTCTCTTACAATCCTTTCCCTTTCCATTTTACCAATTCATTTATTCCACTTTCTCTTTTTTTCTCTTTATCTTTTTCTTTTATTGCTCCCTTATCACTCTTTATGCTTATCTTCCTTTTGACCCTATACCAAAAAGCCACTGCAACACCTAAGCTCTGAGATAAGGTAATTTAAAGTAAGGAGGTAGTGACAAGGGATAAAAAGGAAAAGGAAGAGAACAAGAAGAAAACACACATGAGGAGAAACCAACAGAAAAATTCTGGCAACATGAAACACTAAAATAGAGTAGCATCTACAAAGGATCATGAGGCAGATACTGCAGAGGATTCCAAATATAAAGAATTAATGGAAATGACAGAAAGTGAATTTAGAATATAGACTACAAAACAATAAAAGGAATTTATGAGAAAGTGGAAAAAAGAGAACCAAGTATTAAATGAAAGGTATGAGGAATACAGAAGGATTTGGTGGAGCTTAAGGACTTAAAAAGAGACAATCAGAAAATGTACAGATACATGAGAAAACATCAATAGCAGATTAGACCACAGACAAGAAAGACTCTCAGAGCTAGAGGCCATAAGGCTCTTTGGCTAACTCAGGCAGTTAAATAACAGAAAAGCAGAGAGAGAAAACAAAATATACACCCAGAGAATTATTGGACTTCCCAAAGCATTGAAACATGTGAACTATAGACATTACTTAAGGAGAGGAAGAACAACCCAAAGGATGGGAAGCCCTGGTTGAGAACACCATAAAAGAAAACTTCCCAAGTATTACTGAAGATTCTAAAACACTACTTTCAGAAAGATATCAAACCTCAGGTTGACGCAACACAAATAGAGCATTTCTAATACATACTGTAATGAATGTGTCCAAAATTAAGCTGAAAGAGAAAATTCTACAAGAAGCCAGTAGTAAGCACCAATTAACCTACAGGAATAGCCATCAGGATGACAAAAGACTTCCCAAATGAAACTTTGCTACCCAGAAGGTAACGGTCCTCTCACTTAACCTTTTAAAACAAAACAAATGTCACTCCAGAATTCTGTATCCTGCTAAACTAACCTTCAATATGGATGAAGAAATCAAATTATTTCCTGATATGCAAATATTGGGGAATTTCACCACATAACGACCAGCTGTACATGAAATGTTCAAATCTATTCTCCACAGTGGCCCATCAGCAAAATAACATCCATAAGCTAAAAGGACAAAACAAAACAAAACAAAAAACCTAGCTTCCACAATGGTGCAAAGGATAAAACTAAGCAATGGACCTTCACAAAATAAGATGAATAGAAGTCCACCACACTTATCCATTCCCTCAATAAATGTTAGTGGCTTGATTCCCCACTGAAGAGGCACAGGCCTGTGATTACACAGTAGCCCTCAGGGAGCATGTTCATAATGGGTGGGTTGTAGAGACACTTGTTGAGCCTCCCTATTCAACTAGCACTGGGAGATTCCTTCATCAGTCTCATGAGACAAACCTACTCCTGGTCCTCTCAGAACTAACTTGAAGGCTCCTAGGTTGGCAATTCTGTCAGGCAGGGACTTTTTCCAGAATAATAACTTTCTAGTGACTACTCAGGAAGATTTCCTACCCCCAAAGACAGCAAAGACAAGGGAAGGCCCCACCCAGAGAGGTCAGGGTGTGAGAAAATTGAGCATCATGGCTCAGACTCTGTGTCTCTTGCAAGAGGCTTATACTTGGGGAAAGTCTGTTGTGTGGCATCCTTACCAAGCTGGCTAGCAGTTGTCCAGCTCTGCCTCTGTTTGGTTGCATAAATCTAACTCAGGAATGGGGCAGAGATTGCAAGTTGTTCATCAGTACTCCTCTCCTTCTGTAACAGAATTGTCACATTCCCTGGGGACATGACCACTGAGACTACCTGATCCCTGGTTAGACGAGGCTAAGTGACTTTGTTCTAGCTAACGGAGTGTAAGCAAAGATGGTGTGTCCTTTATGGAGACATCCTGCTCAGGTCTACCTCTGTCTTCCTGCCAGATGGAATGTATACTGTATGGCTAAAGCTGGACCAGCTGTCCCAGACCCCAAGATGACCCTGGGAAAAGAAGCCAAGCATAGCAAATCCCCAATATGAAGGAAATACGAAGGGAGTCTCAGTGTCAGGCCCTGTGGAACACTCTGCGAGTCCCGATCTCACACCTCTGGACTTTTACATGACAACCTCTTTTCCTTGTTTAAGCACTGTTGTGAGTTTTCTAGCATTCAAACCAAACTTAATCATAAAGAGGTAATAAAACCCTGTGTCTGCATACCTAAGCCTGGTTTCCAACCGATTTCATGTGTAATGTAGTTGATACTTTGATTTTTAAACAATTTCTATACTACATGTTTTAATTATATGTTTGTATCAATAAAATAATTTATGTATGTAGAAAAACAGAAAATTATGATATTATACATTTAGTAATTAACTATATCCCAGAAAGGGGACTTAGCATAACACCAAGGTTGAGACCTTACACTCTGGACACAGATGGCCTGTGTCATCTTTGCAAAGTCAGTATAGCACTTTGTGGGCCTTGTCTCCTCACCAGTACCCTGTAGGTGCGCTGATGGCACAAATTAGCCTCGTGGCATAGTTAGCGGGTGAATGTGTTAACAAGGTACAAATACTTGCTGTTACATGTATAATTACTGCCAAAATTCAATTTGCTTTAACTATTATCATTTATACATGGATATACACATTTTCACAATAAATTTGGCCTTTGCATAAATTACCTAATGTTTTGAAAAATTAATTATGTTTCAAATGTAAATGACAAACATTACATCCCTTCCTATTTTTTATGTAGCCATTAAATTTATGACAAAAACTAAAGGGTTTATGGTACTTTAAGGCTTCTGAGTGAAATCTGACCAGTGCCTGTTGTTTTTCATAAAATTAAGGTAAAATCCACCAACATAAACATCATTTTTTATCCTCTTTAAAGTATGAAGCCCAGGATCTTTAATGCATTCACAGTGCTTGGCAGCTGTCACCGCTCCTAGGTACAAAGCATTTCTGTCATCTAAGGACACCAGCAACAACTGGTTTTCTTCTCCAGCCCCCTCCAGCCCTGGACAATGGCAGATGATCTTTCTGTGCATGGGCCTGGCCATTTGCACACTTTCTATCCCTGCTGTCAAACATTTGTGGTCTTTTGTGTCTGGCTTCTTTTACTTAAATTATTGTTTGGAATTTCCACTCATTCATAGAATGCATAATTACATCATTCTGTTTTTGGTGAAAAACAGTCAGTCCTTTATGTGGTTACACTGCCTCAGTGGTTCTCAACCTTCCTAATGCCATGACCCTTTGATACAGTTCCTCCTGTTGTGGTGACCCCAAACCATAAAATTATTTTCATTGCTACTTCATAACTGTAATTTTGCTAGTGTTATGAATCATAATGTAAAATCTGATATGCAGGATGTATTTAGGTGACCCCTGTGAAAGGGTCATTCAATCCCAAAAGGGGTCACGACCCACTGGTTGAGAACCGCTGCACTACATTTAGTGATTCCATTCTTCAGTGGATGGACACTTGAGTTGTTTCTACAAGGAGGGTATTAGGAATAGTGCGCCTAAGAATATTCACACACAAGTTTTAATTTTAACAAATACGTTCAAAACTTGTGGTATATTCCTAGGAGTTGCTGGTGGGAAGCATGCTATTGCAGGAAATGTCAGGCTGTCACTTATGAAGTTGTACCTCTTCATATTCTCAGCAACATTTGTGAGCTTTCCAATTTCCAGTTTCTCCACATCTTCACCAAAACTTATTTCCATTTTACCTGATCACAGCTGTTATTGGTTACATCTATCTAATCAGCTCCCTGCCAAGCAATGTTGTCTCTCCTCTTCACTTCTCAAGCTATAAATGGAGTCAAGTCTCGACAGGCCCCAAATGTAAATTATAAGGTGACCCATGAGCAGGTGTGCTGTGCATTCATATACCCACTGGAACTTTATGCTACATTTAGACAGAATTTGGGCAATGTGGGAATCAGAAATAATGGAATGAGAAAAGGGTGGAAAGAATATAAAGTTAGATTAGGCAAAAGTTATCAACATGGGGTCACTAAGCAAAGATTCATCATTTAATAGTATATCATGGCAACTTTCAAAGGGTTCAGTAATATAAATTTGTTGTTCATCAATTAACATCTCCAAACAGGAGTTATGACCTGCTTTCTCTGTGTGGTCACTGAAGCATCTGCTCTTTCAGTTTGGGAGTTCTCAGTGATTTAATGGACCTATTCTTCAATTCTTACAGCCAAAAACAACTGCTCTCCATGCTTTTCAAATTAGCTCTGTGAAAAAACATCCTCCAAAACTCTGCCACATCATGTAAAATTCTGTTCAGCTTTTACTTCCCCTTACATGTACCAGGGTTCCAAACCCATCCCAGGGAAGACAAGTGAACAATTACACTGACTATAAATAAGCCTTCATTGTGGTACATGTCCATAGAGCCAGCTGGAAGGAAAGAGGCCTCTTGACATCTGGGAATGAGGACATTAAACACCAAGGGGAAATCTGGTCCTGCTAGAGGTGGTTGTCCAACCTGTCCAGACTTCCCTGGACACAGAGAGGTAACTCACCAGTCACTAAAAGTGACCAGCAGCAGATAAAGCTGCAAAATGGCTACTGGAGAGTCCCAGAGGCCATCAGGCTCCTTGTAGATTTATTGGACTTTAAACCTCATTACATCAGGTAAGATGAAAGACAGGCCCAAGATGGTGGATTTGGTTAGATAGATTCTGGCTTCTTCTGGAGGACTCATGCCTGTGGGATGGTCTTTCTCCCCAAAACCAAGCCTTGGTCCACCCAATTCCATACATATGATGGAGGAACATGATGTGGAAGAGAAGCCTTATAGACCTGTGCAACCACATGTCTGTCCTCAGCTCCAAAAGACATTCAGAACATCACAGAGGTGATCTCTATGTGCTAAAAAATAAGACCAAGACAGATGTGACCCTCCTAACATGGGGGTAACATGCAAGGGATTGTATCCTTTTTAAGACTGTCAAGTGCCAGCTAAGCGCCTGTAGCTCAACGGGCTAAGGCACCAGCCACATACACCTGAGCTGGCGGGTTTGAATCCAGCCTTGGCCCGCCAAACAACATCGGCTGCAACCAAAAAATGGCCGGGAGTTGTGGCGGTGTCTGTAGTCCCAGCTATCTTGGAAGCAGAGGCAGGAGACTCGCTTCAGCCCAGGCATTGGGGGTTGCTGTGAGCTATGATGCCATGGCACTCTATCCAGGGTGACAGCTTGAGTCTCTGTCTCAAAAAAAAAAAAAAAAAAAAAAAGACTGTCAAGTGAACTTCAACCCAGTGCCCAAGGCTGGTGGAAACCAAGGCCCAAGGTCCTCCTGGTGCCCAGTGACACCCTTTCAGAACAGCTCCAGCCGTATTCCACCACATCTGGAAAGCTCACAGAAGTGAACAAGGCCTTACTAAAGACAATAATTCCCAGACCCGGACTTCCAAGCTCCACACAAATGACAAACCCTTCCTTTACTTCAGAAATCACTAAAACGGTAACCGTAGCACTGAAGATCAAATGGAAACTGGACTCCTCTCAGAGTCCAGAGTCAACAGGAAAAGAATAAAATGGACCACACTTCAGAGGAAGCAGCGGCAAACCTCCAGAGTCAGGAGGCAGATCTGAGTTGGGTAAATTTTACCCATGAGTCTGGCGGTAAATCACAGTGAACTAGTATTATGCCCTTTGAATTTGTACATGGGAGACCCTTCCAAACCCTTTCCCAAGAATTCCAACCTTTGGCTTCTGACATGGCTCCGGCATTGGGCAAGATGGACAACTGAGCAGATGTGACTAGCTCTGCACCACTTTGCTCCCTCCAGGTCTGCTTGTCTCACCAGGGAAATGATCCCTTCACCAATCGCTTCCCCCCATTCATCCAGGGAACAAGTGCTCCCAAATCTGGGAAGACCACAGGCCAGAGAAGTTCACCAGCCCCTATGATGGCCTGGGACCACTTATTTATTAGTCTGAGTCTTGGAGGTAAACTGTGCATCCATTATGCAGAATCACCTGCTTAGTCTTGTGAACCAAAGAAAGGGTTCAAGTTATTGCTCAAATACCCTGTAGATAAGTAGTGTTTGCTCTGATATTTTCCTGGAAGATACAAGCCCTGCTCACCCTCCAGCCTTAAGCATGGTCCTCCCATCTGCTGTGGTCACTACTAAGCTATTCTTACTGTGGATGTAGCAGTGCACAGCTGGTAACAGAGATGGTCTTGCTGGGTTGGCCGTCTGCCTCTCTCTAGCACCTCTGTCCTGCCCTGGTGAGTATCGCATACACCAGGGAAAGATTGACAATATCGACAAGTTTTCTTAAGAAATCTTAAACAATGAACAAGAAGTCCATGATAGAAGAGACAGTACAGAACCTTATGACCTATAAGCAAAACCCTCAATGGCGCTGGACATGGGAAAACAATTTGGTATCCAAAATAGGGATTGAAGTGATAGGGCTTGCCACTACCCTGGTAATCACAAATTGGAAAATCCATGCAAAAAATTCCTAAAACTCCAATTTTAAAGGTGGTTTCCTCCAGGACCAAGGGGATTTATCTTGATGGCAGAATCAACAGGACACTTAATTCAGAGGACCTCCTTGTGCTGTGAACAATGAAATACTGCCTATGACTCATGGCCAAATAAAGCCTGGGGGCATTGGCTAGATTTCCACAAACACTGCCAGCATTATATTATTATAGTATTACAGTATTATTATATTACAATACTGCACAGTATTCAGTATTATGTTACAGCAAATAGACTTGTCTGCTGCTGACTGGCCCTGGAGAGCTGGCCTCAATTGGTGCTCTCCTGCTGGGACAAAGGCCATGTTGCACAAAGTCCTGCACTTGGTCATCATGTATAATGTTGTACTTTGGGCCTTTTGTGGGCACAAGATCAAAGAGGACAAGAAATGGAGGGAACAGAGGAACCTACTACTCTGCTCACTCAGCTCTCAGGTGGACCACGTCTGCTTCCCACTCACGCCATCCTGCAGTTTCAATCTCTCTCCTGTCCACAGGCCTACAGCATCACTGGGAAGGCAGAAGCCCTCTTCAGCAGACTTAGGAACAGCTTTCCAAGTGTCCCTGATTCATGCTAAGATGTACCACCAAGAAAAGCCATGTCACAAAACTGTGTGGCATAGATACACCGACAGCTTCCCAGGGAGGAACTTGAACTGTCATCCAAATTGGATATTGTGCACTTATCCCAGACAACTGAAAACATGTCTCCCTGGCCTGAAAAGATTTGCACAATGTCATTAGATCTAGGCCTTATGCCATAGTTATGCTTGGAGTCATTTTGGTGGAGGATGCTGCTTGTAACTCTAACTATAATCCCAGGAACCACCACTGTCTCCTGCTGTGCTTTATGCATGGGCAGGGTGAACAAACTTTCCAAAAGGTTGCTGAGTTCCTCAACTATACTTCTACAAGTCACCCCTAAAGCCCTAGCACTCAACTTTACTCCCAAATCCAAGCAGATCAATTCCATTCCCAGGGTCCCTACCTTCAACCTGCTTCACAGTTGGTAGCCAGAACAGATGTGTCACCATTTCCAAGACACGGGATGAAGGTGACAGAGAAGAGTTCTGACCAGTGCTTTGTTTCTCAGTGCTCCACTGTGAGCTGTCCCTGCCTATTTCTTGCTCTGAACATTGACCTTGTTCCAAGCGGGCATCCTCTGCACAAGTTTCCTCTCCTAGTTATGTGTTTGTCCAGAGAGTCCAGAGGCTCAGTTTTGAAACAATCAAGACCCCACCAGCAGAGTATTTTGAGGACACAGTTACTCTGCAGATAAACAGCCTTGGAGTTGAATCGTCCCACTCCAGGGGGCAGTTCAGAACAGTCATCAGGACAAGTCATGTCAGCCAGCAGCTCCTGCCACTGCTGCACATGCTTCACACCAAAGACCCTTCTGTCCACCCTTCTCTCAGCACAAGACTTGAAAATGGTTTCTCTGAGGCAACCCTTGGCCATCCCCTCACTACCACTCTTGGATGACATCACTGTCCTTTCCTGACCCTCGTCCTTGTCCTTCTCCTTTGCAAGCTGGAGAAGCAGAACCTGGGCTCAGTTGCACACCTGTCCCAGAGTCCCCCTACCCCAATCTCAGGTCTTACATTTTGGGGTTAGGACACCCATTTTTCCTGTCTGAAATGGACTCTTGCCTTACACACCCTGGCTTGTAAGCCATCAAATACTTGAGGTTTTAAACATAAGATGACTGCCCTCCCTGCTTGGTGCCCTGCAATAAAGTCTCCTTACTACTGCAAGGCCCAGTCCCAGTGTGTGGCTTTGTTGCTGGTTGGGATCCTGTTCCCCAACCTCAGCCATCCTGCTTTATTTATTATTACTGTAAAAATTACAATTCAATAATAGAATAAATAAGCAAATCAAAATTGAACTAAGGATGTTATTAGAAATTCTAATTTCTAAGAACAATGTATAGTGGCTGATAAGCTAAGAACAATGTATAGTGGCTGATAAGCACAAGAAAAAAAGGTTCAGCACCTTTAGAAAATAAGGAGGAGGAAATGTAAAACATGATGACATGTCACATAACTGCCACTGGCCATGATAGAAAGATCTCTAATAAGAAGTGCATGCCAGAGTGTGACAAAATTGGAACCCCCATCCATTACTGGTATGAGTGGGAAATGGTGCAGCTGACATGGAAAGCAGTCCAGCAATTCCTGCAAAGGACAGACATACAGGAAGCATTAGACCCGTCAGTCCAATCTCAAGGAAGACAACCTAGAGAAATTAAAATATGTCCACACAAAGCTTGTAATTGAATGATAATAAACATTTTCATAAAGTCAAAAATTGAATAAAATCAATGTCCATCAATTGGAGAATGAATAAAAAGTTTATATCTATACTATGGAATACTAGTTGGCAATAAAAAGGAATGAAGTCTGAATATAAGGGACACTGTGTATGATCCTTTTTAAACATTCAGCTAAGTGGAAAATGCCAGTTGTGAAAGACTACATGTTTATGATTGTATTTCTCAAATTGTCTAGAAAAAGCAAATCTATAGACACAAACTTTA
>CAUYRH010177555.1:0-16911 GCA_963574655.1 Perodicticus potto
AGTATTTGTATTTCTGTGTCTGGCTTATTTCACTTAACACAATGACCTCCATTTCCATCTGTGGTATAGCAAATGACAGAATTTCCTTCATTTTAGTGGCTGAATAATACTCCCATTTACATATATGCCATATTTTCTTTATCTATTCTTCCATTGATGAGCACTTAGGTTGATTGCATATCATAGCTATTGTGAATAGTGCTGCAGTAAACATGGGAGTGCAGCTATCTCTTCATAGTTTATTAACATTGCATGATTTTTAAGTTTCTTTCTTATTCCACTTTTGAGTATTCTGTACTCTTATGGAAGTACCAAAGAAAGACATAAAATATGGGCAAGGTATGTTTGCAAGTGACATCTGGCAAAAAAAGAGGCAATCCATCGAATGAAGTAAGTTTCTAAATAATCTCCTTAAAGCTAAAGAAGGATTTAGGTCATACTAGCTAATACAGTTCCCTCAGCAATCTCAGGTATATTCATTTTTTTTTTTGAGACAGAGTCTCAAGCTGTCACCCTGGGTAGAGTGCTATGGTGTCATAGCTTATGGCAACCTCAAACTCTTGGTCTTAAGCAATTCTCTTACCTCAGCTTCCCAAGGAGCTGGGACGACAGGCGCCCACCACAATGCCTGGCTATTTTTTGTTGCAGTTGCCATTGTTGTTTGGCAGGCCAGGACTGGATTTGAACCCGCCAGCTCTGGTGTATGTGGCTGGTTGCCCTAGCCGCTTGAGCTACAGGCGCCAAGCCATCAGAGACATTCTTATTCCCAGACAGGCAGTATTTAATTATGAAAAAAAGATATCCTCTTATGAAGGCAATTGCTATTTCAGAATGAACTTTTTGCCCAAAATGGCAAATAAGAAGTAATTTAATTAGGGGAAGAATTTACTACTCACCAAAAAACTTCATATTTTTGTTTGAAACTGAATATTTGTCCCATTTCTAAGGTTGAATTGTCTTATTTGCCAAGTTGAAAAAACCCCAAAGATTCTCTTTAGTTATTAAGATACATAGTAATTAATAGATGGTGTTTGAAATGCAGTATTCTCTAAAATTGATATTTTATAATTTATAAACAGATCACTTTGGGGAAAAGATTGTTACTTTGATGGGAAGTCAGATATCTCTATTTTGCCATTCATAAAGCCACAAAAAGCTGTAAACTTAAATCCAGTTTAACTCATGAATCATCTAAGAACACATTGGAATATTTTAGTTTAAGATGACTCATTTGCCAACAGTGGTGAACAAAACAAATGAAGCCCACATTCTTTTTTTTTTTAGAGACAGAGTTTCACTTTGTCGCCCTTGGTAGAGTGCTGTGGCGTCACAGCTCACAGCATCCTCCAGCTCTTGGGCTTAGGCGATTCTCTTGCATTAGCCTTCTGAGTAGCTGGGATTACAGGCCCTGCCACACACAACTCCCGGCTATTTTTGTTGTTGTTATTGCAGTTTGGCTGAGGCCGGATTTGAACCAGCCACCCTCAGTACTTGGGGCTGGCGCCCCCAATGCCCACATTCTTTATGGAGTTTACAGTGAATAAAACAGACATTAAGTTAGTAGTCTAGTAAATGTTAGTTCAGGTAATAATAGATATTCACAACAACAAAACAAAAGCACAGTTGAGAAGTACTTGAAAAAAAGGCCATATGGAGAGACAGGGCATTTAGCTGGACACATGAACGAAGAGTGGAAGCAAGCTATGGGAAGGCAGAGGACAAGTACAAAGACTCTGAAGCAGGACATAGGTGTTTAAGGAAGGAAAGAAGTTCTTTCTGAATAAAGCTGAGTAACACACCAGCTAGCTGTCTAAATGTGAACACTCCGGAATCACAGTAAATGTGAGTGTTTTAAAACCTCCTGATAAAAGACAGAGACTCTGGAGAAAAATAGCAGAGAAGATACAGCTTAATGCTGTGTATAAGAGATATAACTGAAATATCACTGAAAAGTTTAAAACAGAAATGGAAAGAGATACACTAGGCAAATAAGAAAGTAGATGATACAATATTAATATCAGACAAAATAGAATTTAAGACAAAAGTATGTTACATGGGAAGGAAATGTATTTTATACAGCTGAAAGGTATACTTGATCTAAAAGGTATAAATAGTGAACCTCTATTTGAAGTGCATATATTTATTTAGAACTGATAGAAATATAAGGAGCAATGAGGAAACTGTAGTTTTAAGAAGTTAATCAAGAAGATTTAAATATTTTCTCAAACACTGATATTTCAGTTAGACAAAAAACAAAGCTAGCACTATTAACAAGATTGATAAAACAGAAAATAGAAAAACTTTTCAAATGTACGTGAAACTTTAAGAACATATATGGAATATTCATAAAGTTTGACTGTTTTAAAGTACACAAAAATAAATTTTAACCCAGAAATCACAGGACGCATTCACTGACTATAATATTTAATCAAATTAGAAATTAACAATAAGAAAGTAGCCAAAGCTACTTTATCCCATTTGGAAATGTAAAAATATATCTCTAAATAATTCTTGCTTTGAAGATAAAGTCCAAATAGAAATTATAAACTATTTACAAATGAATTATAAGAACCTTACAAAATTCCAAAACCTGTAATTTAGAACCTATGATATGCAGCAAAAAATGGTATTCAGAAGAGGATTTATAGCCTTAAATATATTTTCTTTTTTAGAGAGGGAAGGAGTAAGGGGGGTGGGGTCTTGGTATGTGCCACACCTTTTGGGGGTAAAACACGATTGTCAGAGGGACTTTACCAACAAATGCAGTCGGTGTAACCTGGTTTCCTGTTGCCCTCATCAGAAACAGATAGAAACAGATATTGGCACCATGCTTCTTGTACGGCCTGCATATAACCATGCACCAAATAAACCTTTTTCTTTATAAATTGAAAAAACATATATATGTATATATTTAGAATACAAGAAAGGTTATAAATGATCTATAAAAAAGTATAAAGATAAAAGCAAAATTTAATGAAATAGAAAATAAACAAAAAAGTTGAGCTATAAAACCAAAAACATATTCTTTGAAAGGACGTGATATCTGGCAGAATTGATTAAGTTGAAAAGGAAGAAGATACCAGTACACTATAGTAGGGGAAAGGGGAGGAGAGAGCATTATTAGAAATAGAAAAATGTTAGAATGATCAAAGATACAATTTTATGTCATTAAATTTGAAAACCTAGATAAATAGCTGTTTAAAAATAATGCCTTATTTACTTCCCATGTAGATGTATAAATGCATAAGAATAATCAAGAAATTTTTGAACAAGAAGAACAAAGTTGGATTTAAATACTTGCAGATATCAAAAGCACAATAATGAAAGCATTGTGATATTGGCATAACAGTAGGACATGGATGAGTGTTATAAAATAGAACTGAGATACACACTTGTGTGTATACAGGAATGTATTAAAGTTAATGGCTTTGTAAACCTATTCATAAGTTGTTAATTACTTCATAAACCTATTCATAAGTAGCAAATGATACTTTTTATATAATGTTATCTTTGCAGGGAGTAGATTTATTCAGAAGTTTCTCTCTGCTATGCTCTGGTGCTGTTTCTATACACTAGTCTTTAAGACCTCTAATTTAGTCGTGTCATCATGGGTGGCAAGAGCAGTCTCTTGACAAACATTGTTAGCCTGACCCAGGTGTCAAAATGTTGCCAGGTTGGGATTAACAACTTGAAGGCCTGGAATTCCAAACTGCTATAATCAGACCCTGGGATGTTTTGAGTTTGAATCTCATTACAGCCAAGGCCAGATGTGGTTCAGTTACTTTAATTTTGCCATAATTTGAAGTCACAGAAGAAGAAGTGAAATGACTGTAAATTCACTGTTTATATTTCATGAAGACGCTTCTAAAGACTGAGAAATAGTTTAAAATGGAAATTAGTTATTCTAGAAGCAAAATTTTTAGTTTTTAGCTGAGGCGAATGTAAATTATTTTTCTTATTACTAGACCTACAACCACGCCTCTGAATTGTGATCGCATTCACCTAGATGTGTATTTTTTACTAATTCAGAACCTAAGGGAAATACCTAGTAAAAAATACCTAGAGGTGTATTTTTCTTCTTCCTTGGAGCTCTCAGAGATTTTTCTTAAATTTTCTTTTCAGCTTCACCACCCACTTTTTTCTCACACAGACTTTTGACAGTTCAGTAATCCATATTCCCAGCACATAAAATATTGAGAAGACAAAGGAGAACATATATGCCAGTTTTCTTATCCCTATCCAAAAAAAGAGTCTCTGGTAGGACTCTGGAAAATGACACTTGTTTATATAACCTAGTGCCTCTGAAAAGAAACGCATGATGTGGAACTTATTCATTATCTAAGATGTTGTCCTTATGTCATTTCCTCTCCCAACAGGGCCGCTTTTACTTAGAAATCCTGACGCTCCACTACTCAAATAGAATACAACACAGTTGAGCATCTTTTGTCTCTTGATGTGTTTCACTGAGCACCAATACTTTTTGAATGGAAAAAAGTCTGTCTTCCTTTTTTCATTTCTCTGTTGGAGTTTGATGCTGATAATTACTGAGATTTTGAACTGACAGTGTAGAGATGAAGTAGTATTGAGAAGATGATTTAAAGAGGAGGAGGTTTGATGGTAATTTATTGTCTTGTTACTGAGAAAAAGAACAAATGAGGCTGGTGGTGGTTCTATACATCCAAATGTTTTTTCTGATACATTTGCTTTACAAGGTTTTGTGAAGTTTCATTTGTGCAATTTGTATGGAAATTGTGTTTTCTGTGTACCAAAGTGACTGCTGTTTCAGTTAAGAGGAAGTTTGGTGATTAAGATCACTAGAGTCAGGATTTCAGGGTTCCAATCCTGACTTTACCAATTGCTGAGTAGCTCTGGACCAGTTTCTTCTCTTCTGAGCATTCTTTTTCTCAACTGGAAAGTGAGAAAAGAACCTATAGGGTGTATTTTGTGTCTGTGTGAGACTTAAATGGGATAATCCATATAAAGTACCCACAACATAACACAGGCTGAGCATCCTGTCCAAAAACCTAAACTCCAAAATGCTCCAAAATTCAAAACTTGTTAAGCATGGACCTGACACCCAAAGGAAGTAGTCACTGGAGCATTTCAGATTTTGCATTTTTGGATTAGGGATGCTCAGCAGCTAAGTATAATGCAAATATTCCAAAATGCAAAGTGTAAAACACTTCTGATCCCAAGCATTTTGAATTAGGGATACTTTAAACCAGTAGGTACTTCACAAGTGTCAGCTTCCTCCTTTCTCCCTCCATTTTCCCTTCTTTTCCTGAAACATTGTCCATGGAATAAATTTCAGTTACCTAGACTTTTCCCCAGTGATTTGCCATTTACTTTCATTACAAAACCACAGCTACATTCCCAAAGAAACCTTGCTCCCAAAGGGATGGCTTTAAAAACTGCTCTAGGACCACATGATGGCTCACGCCTGTAATCCTAGCACTCTGGGAGGCCAAGGCTGGTGGATTGCCTAAGCTCACAAGTTTGAGACCAGCTTGAGCCGGAGCAAGACCTCATCTGTTAAAAAATAGCCGGATGTTGTGGTGGGCACCTGTAATCCCAGCTACTTGGAAGGCTGAGGCAAGAAAATCACTTGAGTCCAAGAGTTTGAGGTTGCTGTGAGCAGTCGACCGAGGGTGACAAAGTAAGACTCTGTCTCAAAAAAAAAAAAAAAACAACAACAACAAAACACTGCTCTAAAACAAAAGAATCAAAACTATTTCTGGTTGAAATTGATCATAGGTATCAGTTTTAGAACTTCCCAGTGCTCACTTGCTTTTTCCCCATTGAACCTCTATCGATATGGTTTTTCTTTCCACTCAGTTTTGTGCACTGTTGACATTACTGGTGTTTTTGGATCTTGAAGCTGTCAGCGCTACTTCCATTGTAGCTGCCAACAGATGCCGCCATTTCACTTCTTGTGTGCACAGTCCCTTGATTTTCTTGTGGTAGAAGTTGCCCTCTGTGTCAAATGAATGATAAAATTACCAGCCTAGAAGTTTGACATTGTGTGAAATGAATCTCCTTGAAAATATGGACACTTCATAACACAGACCAGTGGGATGAACATTAAATTACATTGGAGGGTAAAGGGACCTGACTTTAGCTGGACCCTGGGGTGAATTGCTGCCCTCTTTTAGAGTTCCAAGGTTGTAGTCTATAAAACTCAAGCATAATACTACCTGTTCTTCCCACGGAGTTGGAGAAGGATCAAGTGACATGTAGGTTGGGTATTTGAACCAAGTTTCCTTTCAGAACTGTGGCAGAATTCTGTAAAACTGTTTATATTTGGTTTGGATTCACTATGTATTAATTAAGTGTTGTCTGTTATATTATTATGTCACATTTTACCTTTGTAAAGAAAATCATCAGCCCTTTGATATCCCTAAAAACAAGGGAAAGCCCAGGGAACGGTTAAGTCCAGACCTTTGCTATGCCTCTGTTTACTGATAACAATAATATTATCACTTTAGGTTTGTATCGCGTTTAAATTGTGAAGGCACGTTAGAGGTGCATTCATATTTTGTTCTTGCATTTCGTGTTGCTTGTACAGTGTTCCTGTGAGGGAGCAAGGTGTGATTTCTTGTCCCCTTTTATAGTTTGAGGAACTGGAGTCCAGAGACAGAAGTATCTTTCATACTTAGCTCCAGTGTTAGGTGTAAAACCAAATCCTCAGGTTGGTTCCTGTCTCTATAAACTCGTCAGCGTTTTCTCACATGAAAATTAAACCCACAACAAACAGAACCAGTGTGAGCACGTTCTGGGTACTCAGTTGTATAAACCAGGAAAAGAATCATCTTTCTCATATAGTCATTATTACAGTAAATTAAAAAAAAAAAATTTTTTTTAAAAAGCAATCATCTTTCAAATAATATTGTGTTAGGAGCTACAGTAATCAGGAAGAATGGTTTCAGGTTTATTGTGTCTTACTGGGAATTTTGTGACATTAGAGGAGTATTGTTACCAACTCAAAATGATTTTCTCATGCTTATTCAGAGCTTAGTGCAGATTGACAAGCTTTATATTTCATTAGTTGTTTACGTAAATAATTTCTCTTGTTGGAGCAATTTAATTTTTTACCTTACTTTGCTGTTGTTTGTTACACATTTACTTTGTAACCAGGGGTTTCATGGTAATTATGCTGCTGTTAGAAAAGGCCTTGCTGACTGAAAAGGCATTATTATTTTAAGAATTGACCAAATATAACCTTGGTGAAAACAAAGGTGTCTATCGCAGTGGAGTCTTTTTTTTTTTTTTAAGACAGAGTCTCACTTTGTCACCCTTGGTAGAGTGCTTGGCATCAGAGCTCACAGCAACTACAAATTCTTGGGCTCAAGTGAGTCTCTTGCCTCAGTGTCCTGAGTAGCTGGGACTGCCGGCGCCCACTATAACACCTGGCTCTTTTGCTCAGGCTGGTCTTGAACTCAAGTAGTACGTCTGCCTTGGTTTCCCAGAGTGCTGGATTACAAACGTGAGCTACCGGACGTAGCCTTGGGCTGGTTTTTCTATTTTTGGTAAAGACCCGGGCTCGCTATAGCTCAGGCTGGTCTTGAACTGGTGAGTTCAGGCAATCTACCTGTCTTGGCCTCCCAGAGTGCTAGGATTACAGGCGTGACTCACTGGGCTAGGCCTTGTAGTAGAGTCTTACTGGTGACAGCAAACATTTGACATATATTTTGGCAATATCTTGGTCACAGTGTGCCTGTCAGCCTCATTCAGACACTCATTTCTGAATTTTCCTTCTCTTTTACCCTGCTGTCTGTTGTCTTATCGTAAATGATGTTTTTGTTAATTTGCTTTTCTTTACTCCAATGATAGATACTGAATTTTTGTAGTAATCTTCATATCGATTATTTATTATCTTATTTTAAATTTTATTGGCAGGGATGCCTTAAGATTAGATTGTAGAATTTGAAAAGGAAATGGTGAAAATAGCAGTTACTGAGTGCTTATTCTGTGTTAGGTCCCTGTAAATGTTTTGTTGCATTTGCTTCTCACGTTATCTTTGATGGTGGATCTGATTTGCACTCATTTGCCAGGGAGGCTTAGAGATACTCATTGACCTGTCCCACCCACGTCATACGATAGAGTCAGGCTTTATATCCACATTTTCTGATGCTAAGACCATTATTTTTCTCAAAATAACACAAATTTGTCTGCATGAGAACTGTTATATATGCACTGATGGTAAAAATTCATCTAATTCAGATGATGCGTATTTTCTTTTTCTAGTGTTCCCAGCACTTGGCAAACAGCTGGAGCATACAGGTGCTCAGAATGTGTTATTTGATTATGTTGTGTGAGTCCATTGTACATTCTTGGCTAAACTTTCTAAATCTTTTCAGATTCTCTTTTTGCAGTAGCCATTCATCTGTATGCATAGGAGCATGTTAATTGGACTAAAAATTGGATAGATGTTGAATTTATGTCTTTCCCCTTTCTTTGATAAAACATTATTAAAGAACAGTGATGAGCGTTGCAGTGTTGGGAATCCCTTTGATTGTACTTGGATAAAGCACTTAAAGCATTAGGAAAGTGCCTGGTGTTCCTATTCTATTATTTATACTATGCGTGGGTTCCTTTCAGAGTGACGGCTTATAGAGATCAATGGATCTGGAATCGGGACTCAGCTCTGACAGTAACTAGCTTTATGTCGTTAGGCAAGGCACCTAATCTTTCTGGGACTCTGTTTCTTCATCTGCTAAAGTTGAAATTAAAGTCTTCAAGAGCCCTCAAATTCTCTTGGTCTTTGCCAGTCTTGAAAATGGAGCCTATATGTCTCTCAGGGGTTGTATGGGCCTGAGAGCCTGTGTACAGCAGGAGAGCTGTGTACTACTCAGCATATATAAGGTTTTTCCACTGTCCTTTTAAAACACAGGGAGGTTCTTTGAAGACCAAAATAAGCATAGGAGGCAATATAACATCTGACCAAGAGACAAATAGCCCTGGATTCAATCCTTGTTTAACTTAGCCAGTTGTTCAACTTAAAATGAAGGTACTAATCCTGTTTACCTTGGGGTCATTGAGAAAATCACATTTTAAAATACTTTCATAGTGCTTTTAGCAGAGCATCTGATAGAGGCATGCAGTAAATTTTATTTACTTGTGAATCACTTAAGGTGGAAGAGATGGATGAACTACGAGAAACGGGAAAGAGTTAAAGATACTGAGGTAGGAGGAAGCCTCAGCACTTACTTCAGTTTTGCTGGGGACTCTGCCATGGCAGCTCCCACTTCCTAGATTGAATGTTGTTTACTTTGAGGCATTTATTTAATACCTAAGATGAGCTGAATTCTGTTATGACTTTCTTGTTCCCACGGTTTAAGTATCAAGTGTGCTGATTGAAACATGGGCAGACCTTTTGTGTTTTCTCTGACCAGATTGCTTCCTTTCGATGCCTGCTGGAAGCTGTAAGACCCAGACAGTTCTTACATTGTTTTTTCTTCCAAAACAGTTTGAATCCTGATGGCACAGTTCTTAGTATAAAATAACTCAGGTAAGTGTGTGTGTGTTAGAAAGAGAAACAGTGCTCCTGTTTGCATAACCGAGCTCACATTCTACACAGCATTGATTGAATCAGAAGGTGGCTGGAAGAAGGGCAAGCTTGGATTCCCTTTGTATCCCTACTAGTCACTTTCATTTGCTCTTTATTTAGGAAAATCATGGCAAAAATTAATCTTTAAGATTTTGGAACCTTCAGATAGATGTATCTAGTTTGAATTTAAGAAATCTTGGGGGGACATTGGAGCTGCTGGATAAACACCATTAGGGTGGTCTGCCTCGTGGCGCCCGTGTCAGGGTTGTCTTGTGTCCCCCTCCCAGGCCTTGCTGGTGCCCACAGACAGGTGTCAGTGTGGCTCTCAAGTGGCCGAGAGAGATGTTGAGTCTGGACAAGGGAGGGATGGTTAGTCAGAAGTCTCATAGCCAATCACCTAGGAAGAGATATTCTAAAGCAGTAAGAAGAAGGCACTTCAATTTGGGACACAACAGCTGGAAATGAGGACTGGACTGTCAGACCATATTTCTGTCCTGTCCAGCCTGGCTTTGTTTCCATCCTTCCACATTGTTATACTGGGTTTGGACCATGATGGAAAGACAACTTATATAAAGGCTACAATTCAATGAATTTGTAAACACCGTACCTATCGAAGAATTTAACACTGAGAAAATAAAGGTAACCTTAGGAAATTCTAAAACAGTCACTTTTCACTTTTGGGATGTAGGTGTTCAGGAGAAATTAAGGCCACCGTGGAAGTCATATGCCAGGCACACAGATGGCATTGTGTTCGTTGTGGTCTCTGTTGATGTCAGAAAGGATGGAAGAAGCCATAACTAAACTTCCTAATATAACTAGGATGTCAGAAAATCAGGGAGTCCCTGGACATAGCTGCTAACAAACAGACTTTAGGAACTTGTTCTCTCTCTCAGAAACTGAGAAATTGTTAGCAGTGAGCGAACTGAGGTCATCAGTTCCTTGGCATTTGCAGCCTACCTGTGCAATCATAGGAGATGGACTAATCATAGGAGAAAGACTTGAGAAACTATCAGACATAATTAGGAAAAATGTTCTGATGACCGAAAAAGCAAGGATGAGTATCAGTGCCTTTTATATCTGTGTGGAGTAGTTTTGCTCTGGTTTGATTTTGACAAATGGAAGAGTGTCTACAGTCTGGTTTGCCTGTCTGCCCTCCTGGATGCTATTAAAGCTTTGTTTGGTGGAACAATCAGATGCTCAACTCTGTTGCCTTGTGGAAGATGAGTAAATGAATTGCTTCTTATACTGGTCACTTTTCCCTACCCTGCAAATCTTTTGGTACTACCATTTTGGGAAGCCAAGCAAGGATAATAAATTGGCCAGAACACAGTTTTGGAAATTTGACTCAAAGTTAGTGAAATAAAACTTTGAAGAATGTCTGCCAACTGTTTTGTGCTTATGTCTTTTAGGGGGAAGCCTTTGCAAGGAAATCACATATGAGGATTTGTATGTTGTGATTAAATGCTAGTGAGTGGAAATGTTAAGGCAAATATATGCAGTTACGTTGATCACATTGGTCCAGGCAGTCCTTTTTTAATGTAAGGGACAATGTGGAAGTGTTTGCTTTTTTAAATTTTGGCCAAATGACTTTTGACATTTTTCTGGAATCAATTATTTAATGATATTTTAAATTAAACATCAAGTAACATAGGCTCAGCGCCTGTAGCGCAGCGGCTAGGACACCAGCCACATATGCCGGGGTTGGTGGGTTTGAACCTGGCCTGGGCCTGCTAAACAATGACAACTACAACAAAAAAATAGCTGGGCGTTGTGGCAGGTGCCTGTAGTCCCACTGAGACAAGAGAATCACTTAAGCCCAAGAGTTTGAGGTTGCTGTGAGCACTCTTCTAAGGGTGACATAGTGAGACTTTGTCTCAAAAAAAAAAAAACAAAAACAAAAACCAAAATCATCTAAAATAGATGTTTAATTAAGTTGGCATAACTTTAATGAAAATAAGATATTTGGGGTATATGCAAATGCATGAATCAGTTTTCCTGACAAAGCATGTTTTGGTTTATACTCTTTTTAGAAATAGCTATGAATTTTTCTACACAGATTTAAAACAACTTCTTTGGAGAATTTAGGGCAATTATAGAAATAGTTTGTTATCAGAAATACTTTCACTTGAAGAACCTAAAATAATTTACTTGACTCTCCTATATAATGAAATGTGTATGCTTAGATACATATATGGATTTATGAAGAGAGCAATTAATGAATTCAGTTGAGGATGTAATTATATGATCTCTAAAGTATTGTTAATATTTGCTAGCTGAAAACAGATAAATGGTCTTTCATATATTTTTGTAATGTGTTGGGAAGAGCAAAAGCTTTATAAACACTTGAATGTGTTGTGTCATGAAAATGTAAAAGATATTCTATATGTGTCCTGAGCTTTAATTTTTTGTTTACAAATTTAAAATTATTACACGAGTGTCCAGTCCTGATTATATGAAGGAGGAAATGGCACGGTACTGCAGGTAACAATTGTAATTATGAAAAACGATTGGGAAAGTAGCAAAGCTCTTCTATGAAAATTTGCTGGTGCTGTGTACATTTGAATTATAAAAACTCTAACTTATGATAAGGAAAGACCTTTATCTAATCCTTACCTACAGACAAGAGACTTCCAGTGATCAGATATTATCAAATCAGCACACTTTCTATGTGTAAAGCCAACAGTTGTTCTGAAAATCACCAGAAAAGATTCACTTTGCTAGTAGGGTGTGTTTTGGATATTATTACTTTTTAGCGGTTCAACTGGAGTTTTTGGAATCTTGATTCTTGTTAGAAACAAATCGAAGTCGCTTCCTATATGAGCATTCGTATGTTAAATGTACCTACACTAGTGATGGTCACTTAGAATGTTTATATTTACAGAAATGTGGATAATAACCTCCAATAAACTACATGAGGCACTAGGACAACAATGGGGAAAAAAAAAGAAATTTTAGGGAAGTGAAGTTAAAACTGAAATAAAACTGAGTTAAAATGAAGTAAAGTCAGAAAATTTGCTGTCCATTCCCAGATATGGCAGGACCAAGCGTAAAGTTATTTTCACATGTTAGGAAGAAGTGTTCCCTTCCAGGTTTGAGTGCAGGTTTTCCACTTTTGGAAGTGCTGCCGAGACTGTAATTATAAACCACAACCATTCTAGGATTAATTTAAAACAGTTCCTAGGGTGAATTAATATCTTGCAATAAAAATATCATATACAATCTGTCACATTATCTGTGGCAACTCTTCTTTGTGCTGGCTTAGTTAATGAGGGTTACAGCTGCCCAGAAGTTTATTGCTAAAGGAATGTTTTACCATGGTACTATGAATTCAGCACTTTATATGAGAATAGTTTTTGAGTTCCTGGAATTTGATCTATATATGGAGTCTTGTATACAGTGATACAGGTGGGCTGTGATGCACAGGGTTTCACCTTTTTTTATTCTCACCACCTTTCTTCCCATCTTAGTTTTCTTCTTAGGGAAAACGAAAATCCCACAGGAAAGCCTGGTCTAGTCCTCATTCCCTGACTTCTGGCATTCTACTCCATCACATTTCCTTTTCTTCCCCTCCCCTCTCCACAGGCTTTACCTGGGCCTAACTGTAGCCTCAGGGAAAGGTTTCCTGTTCGACTAGGTGACCTTTCAGGTTTTGTCCAATCCTAAGAGTCTTTGTTGCCATATCAGTGAACTCTTTTGTAGCTATTCAAATGAGGTAGAAGAAATGAGCTTTCAGAGTAAGAGGACCTTTCAAGGCTTGTCACAGAGGGAACAGGCAGCGGTACTTGTCTCATGGCTATAGATTACACTAAATCTGGCGGGTGTGGGGGACTGGGGAAGGAAGAGCCAATTTGGCCGGTGGACATATAATTTTTACAATTCGAATTACTGAAATGCATATTAGATTTCCAGTTTACCACAGATCCCACTGTTTGCTGTTTATTGTTTCATAACTGGCTTGTTGAACTTATTTCTACTGCCTGTGCCAACTCCTGAAAACATTTGTGTTTATGATGGACATTTAGGTGGCCTTCAGCTTTTTAATGGCAATAAACATTGTTTTAATGAATATCCTTACGTGATATCTCCTTAAAATTAATTTCACAAGTAGAAATACTAGGTCAACTTCATAAATTTGAAATTATTAAACACATTGTTAGATTTCCCTGTTTCTGGTATATAAATTGCCAGTTTGTGTTAATTTTCAATGGAATTCTTATTTTCCTGTTGATTTTAAAGAGTTCTTTATATCAGGTAAGATTATGAAGCTTTTAACATATATGGTAAAGATATTTTCCCAGTTTTTTGGTTTAGAAAAGTTTTTCACATTCTAAGATTACAAAAATATTAACCCTTACTTTATATTATATATTTTTTTCTTTTTTAATATCTAATCCATCTGGATTTGTCTTGGAATGAGTAAGGTACCAATTCAGCTTTATATTTTTCTAAACAGCTAGCCACTTTTCCTAACAACTAAGGACTTTAAAAATACATGGTTAGTTTAGAGTTACTAAGTCTTGATAGCTTCTAGTATGTAAAAGTGGTTTGTATTATAGATAGAAAGTTTCCACATTAGACTTTGAGTTCCAATATTTTTCTGCTTTTAAAACCTCTGGAAAGAAATTGTGAACAGAACACTATATTGTTTTTGGCATTAACTTTAATGCATCTCAAATAGGCTGATTCTACAGAATTTGATCCAAAGTACTTGTATATCTTGATGCCTTTTTGCCAAGCAAAATTGATTATTTCTAACCAAAAAGGCCTTCACTGATAGACTGAAAACAAAAGTAAGGGGGTCTTCCTAAGCTGGTTGCAGATTACATAATTTGATGTTAAGTACAGTGCTGCTTACATTTCTCCTGAGTTTCTTTCTCTTCTCTATTTTCCAGTGGTCCACGCCTCTTATTACTGGAAGACTTTTGGGGGGCAAATTCAGATCCTTTCTGTCCACATCCTCGTAATTACATCTTTAAATATTTTTCTTTCTTTTTGCAGTTTGATAAATGGATATTGGGGTCTTTCTTTGACAGTTTTTCCTAGCTTTCTCTTGTATGGTGAAATTTAGCTGTGGGTTGAATTTGTTATGCTGGTATATTTTCAACCACAGTGATGTGTTGCTCTTTCACATAGATTTCCTTCATAGCTTCATTAGAGGAACTTAAAAGTTCCTGTAGTTTGAAAATTTACCTGAATATCTTAGTACCTTGGCAGAGTCCTCTCTTGTAATCATATCCTTCTAAGTTATTATAGTGCCTTCAAAAGTAAATTTTATTATTGAGGCTTATTTTTAGGTCACGTTTACAGGCAGATTCTGCCATTGTGGTTGAGGGGCATTGTACACAGTGATTAAAGCCACTGGGTTCATTCCATTAGAGTTCATAACTCACCTTCTTCACTTGTAATGTTACCTTTCTTATCGGTCAAATATAGACAAAAATCATACTTACCTTGTAGGACCTGTTGTTGAGTATCAAAATTAGCAAGTTGAGCATCCAAAAATCTGAAAATCCAAAGTTCTGGTCCTAAGCATTTTGGATAAGGAGTACTCAACCTGCAGTGCACGTGAAGCATTTAGGACATTGCCTACCCTGGAGTAAGCACTT
Source organism: Perodicticus potto (assembly GCA_963574655.1). Lineage (NCBI taxonomy): Eukaryota > Metazoa > Chordata > Mammalia > Primates > Lorisidae > Perodicticus > Perodicticus potto. The sequence goes on from CAUYRH010177555.1 coordinate 15,154, forward strand.
AATAAATGATATTTTTCCTTTTTAGTGTTAGTTTGCTCTTCTAGAGCGTTACAGTGCTGTTTCCACCCCTCCTATTTGTAAAAATAATACTTGTACTTGCCCATTGTAGAAAGCATAGAAAGAGAAGCTTAAAGAAGAAAATGTCAGCTGGGTGTGGTGGCTTGCAACTGTAATCCCAGCTACTCAGGGGGTCGAGGTGGGAGGATTACTTGAACTGAGGAATTTGAGGCTCCAGTAAGCTGTGATCATGCCACTGCACTGTAGCCTAGGTTACATAGCAAGACCTTACCTCTCTCTTTGTCTTTTTTTTTTTTTTATTGTTGGGGGTTAATTGAGGGTAAAAAGAACCAGGTTACATTGATTGCATTTGTTAGATAAAGACCCTCTTATAACTGTTTCCCACCCCCAAAAGGTGTACCACACACATGACCCCCCCCATGCCCTCTTCCTTCCCTCTCTCCCCATCCCCCACCTCCCACTGTGTACTAGGTCATTAATTGTCCTCATAACAGAATTGAGTACATAGGGTTCTTGCTTCTCCATTCTTCTGGTGCTTTGCTAAGAATAATGTGGTCCACTTCCATCCAGGTTAATACAAAGGATGTAAAGTCTCCATCTTTTTTTAGTGGCTGAATAGTTTTCCATGATAGACATATACCACAGCTGGTTAATCCATTCCTAAGTTTGTGGGCATTTAGGCTATTTCCACATTTTGGCGATTGTACATAGAGCTATGATAATCAGTCTAGAGCAAGTGTCCTTATGGTAAAAGGATTTTTTTTCCCACTGGGCAGATGCCCAGTAATGGGATTGCAGGATCAAATGGAAGGTCTAGTTTGAGTTCTTTGAGGATTCTCCATACTTCCTTCCAAAAAAGTTGCATTAGTTTGCAATCCCACCAACAGTGTAAAAGTGTTCCTTTCTCTCCACATCCACACCAGCATCTGCAGCTTTGAGACTTTGTATTGTAAGCCATTTCCCCTGGGGTTAGATGATCTCTCAGGGTGGTTTTGATTTGCATTTCTCTGACAATTAGGGATGATGAGCATTTTTTCATATGTTAGCCATTCATCTGTCTTCTTTAGAGAAGGTTCTATTCATCTCTCTTGTCCAGTGATATGAAGAATTGTTGAATCTTTTTATGTTGATTAATTTGAGTTCTCTGTAGATCCTAATTATCAAGCTTTTGTCTGATTCAAAATATGCAAATATCCTTTTCCATTGTGTAGGTGTCTATTTGTTTTGGTTGTTGTCTCCTTAGCTGTATAAAAGCTTTTCAGTTTAATTACGTCCCATTTGTTTATTTCTGTTGTTGTTGCAATTACTGTGGAAGTCTTCCTCATAAAGTCTTTCCCCACACCAACAGCTTCAAGAGTTTTCCCCACACTTTCTTTGGGGATTTTTATTCTTTTGTGCCTTAGATTTAGGTCTTTTATCCATCTTGAATCAATTTTTGTGAGTGGAGAAAGATGTGGGTCCAGTTTCAGTCTTTTATAGGTAGATATGCAGTTCTCCCAGTACCATTTATTGAATAGAGATTCTTTCCCCCAGTGTATGTCCTTATTTGGTTTATCAAAGATTAGGTGGCTGTATGATGTTAGTTTCATCTGGTTTTCTATTCGGTTCCAGATAAGACTTTATCTCTTAAAAAAAAAAAGAAGAAGAAGAAGAAAATGTCTCCTGCATTTCTTTCACCACTATCCCCAGCAGTAATCCTAATTTACATTTTAACATATTTCCTTCTAGTTTTTTTTTTTT